>LZPO01087641.1:9419-22531 GCA_001675575.1 Neotoma lepida | reverse complement strand
TGAGTATTCTGTTGTGGATAAAATGTCAAACAATGCAATCTTTAAGTAGTTAAGCTTAAAGAGTCATATAATTATGCTTTAATTTGTTGGATAAATGATTGTATAACTCAAAGAAATGAAGAATTATGGAGAAAATGATTATCATTTAAATCTAAGCAAACAAGAGGACATTCCTACTTTACTTTTTCGTTTACTAAAAAAATATAAAAATAATTACTTTAAGATCTCTACTGTTTCCTCTCAGAAATNAGTACCATGTAAGTCAGTGATCTTTATTTAACTAAAGTAGTTTTAAAAATAAACAAATTTTCTAAAGGTCTCCAATTTCTAGGATAAGCCAGAGGCTCTGGGTACTTCTCTCCTGAGCATTCACTGAGAGGGATGGGGTGATTTCCTAGGTATTTACACAATTTCTGAGTAGGAAACAGTAATCCTAGATAAAGTGTGCCTAGAGATTAGCAGTAGGGGCTTGCTGTTATTGTTGTTATTTTCCCTGCTGAGTGGAAACTAAACACCATCTTCCTNGGTTAAAAATAGCTCCCAGCTATGCAGTGCACAATGTCTCTTANATGTACTTACCAAATTTTATGGATGCATTTTTATAAGTTAAAATATTNTNTCNAATTCAATANTCTCTTCTACATGAATAAACTATTTNAAAAATCTTTAATGATAGCTCTTCTTCTAAACCTCAAAAATTCTTCAATGGTATCTGAGTTTGTTTTAGTTCTAGAATATTGACATTATAAGTTATGTCTCCTAAAAATATANTAATGTCAGAGTAAAAAGGGCATGGAANTCTCTATTAAGAGTATATACAACTCATTTTTNATAATTGTGAAAAATAATAANTATATTTAGTTTTAATTTTTGTTTATTACTTGGTACTGAAGATCAAATACAAACACAAGTATTCTAACTTGATAGGCATGGACTTTACCACTNCGCTGAATCACCAACACTGAGAGTGATATATTTTAAGCACTCAGTGACAATTCTTAAAAGAAATGATTTGGGACTTTATTTTTATATCTCCCTTATCAAGAAGTAATTATAAGGTATTATCATTACAAAATTAAGNTAATTACAATGAATGATAAGATTTGTGATATCAAATAGATTCTATAACAAAGAAAGAACAAACAAAAGTACAGTAGAAATCACATGAAGTGGAAGGGCACCATGAGTGTGTGGAGAAAGAGAAAGGCAAGCAAGCAATAAGCAAATATCTCTGGGCTTCNATTGCAGTTCATCAGCAGGAAGATAGGAAGACAGATTCATACAAAAGAGATGGAGTCTTTGAATGAGGGAAACTCTCAAATAAAATTGTGGCATTCAATTCAAAAGATTAGTCAACTATAGCAGAGAAACATGTGAGGTCAAAATTTTAATTCTCACTAAAAAAAAGAGAATAGAAAAATAAGGGAAATAATATAAAATTAAAAGTAAAAACAAAGAGTAAAAGAAAAACCCAGTGAGTCAACTGTAAAACTGAGTTTGCAGCATTTTCAATAGATTACATNGTATACAAATTATATTAGGGATGAAGCACTCATAACTCAGAAGCAACACTACATTAAGATAGAGAAAAAAACATAACACAACTACAGTTTCCAAGAATTCTGGGATATAAATATTCCAAACTTTGGAATCTGTGTGATAGAAAAATGAACTACAATAAAAACTAAATATATATAAAATCTAGTAAACAAAATTTTACCAGTCAATTTACCAAATACACAATTTGTAATGGAAGTTGAACCATAAAAGATACTTAAAATGTCAAATAGACTCGACCAGAGACAAATTACTTGGCNATATNTTTTAATCGAGATGCAAACTATACAAAATAAAATAACAATACTTAATTCTGTAAAAATAAAATTCATTCACAAAGATAAGACAGATCAGAATAACATCTCTGCAAAATCCCTGAAATGCANAGTTATGGAATAATATATTTCAAGTCCTTAAAGTAAATAATCATCAACCACGTTTGCTATTTCCAGCATTCACCCTTTGAAATTGATGAAGAAATAAAGATATTAAAAAGAAGTATCTACTGAAGTAGTTCATGANTGTCAAGACAGAACTACAGAAAAGGAATTTATATCCAGATGTNGAATAGTGACAGTACCAAANACAGGAGCCCTGGAAAGGATAAACTTCATGAGAGTAAAAAAGTCAAACCAGAAAACAGTGAACAGGGAGAGAAATGACAATGTCCAACTCAAAACAACAAACACTTTGTAAATAGGGTGGATTGGTGAACAAACATTAAGAATATAATCAATAGTAATCAGAGGAATCCACAGAACTTCCTCAAAAACAACTCTAAAGGTTATAGGTCTACATTTAAAATAAAAGAAGAAGAATATGAGATTAGAAACAAAATCTGAATATGTTTTGTCTCCAAGAAAACATCTCATTGCCANTGACATAAAGTGACTAAAAGTTATGTGATAAATTATTAGGAAAATGGAAATCCCAAACAAATATGATATGAAATACATTTCAATTCATAATTAGGTAAAGGTAATAAGGAGATCTACTATATAACAATGCCCTGAACAATCCATTAAGAATATGTAACAATTATAAATATGTAATAATGGATATTGGATCTGTTATTTCCTAAAATAAATCATAATGAAAAAGAACAACAGATGGATCTTGGAAAAACTACAGTTTCTTGGCTTCAATAACCCTTCTTTTGTCTAAGATGGATCATCCNCATAAGAAAAGAAAGAAAGATCTTGAGAGTTCATCTGCAGCATAAATTAAATGGACTCAATTTACAAGAACATCTTTCAAAAGTTACACATCATAGATTCTTTACAGAAGCTCATAATATGCTGTAAAAATGCATGCAATTTTAGACAATAAACAAATCTTTTTAAGTATAAGTACTGAATTAATTCTTGTATATTTCAAATAATACTGAAGAGAACCCTGCAAAATATAAAACTTACTGGTCATTGAGAAAACCAACGAGGGAATGTAAGCATTAGTATCAAGTGAACATGTAAATACATGGCTTATTAAACATTCAGGATACANGAAGGACATTTAAAAAGATACCATAGTTCTTTAATAAATAAAGCAATTTTAGATAACATAATACTCTACAAGTTCATGTAAAAGCAAGAACAGCCCAAGTCTCAATGCAGTAGGTAGAAATAAATTAATAATAATAATAAATAAATAAAAATAAATAAAATCATGGCAGATATCAACAAAACTGATACTAAAAAGAATAAAAAGAATCAATGACACAAAAAGTAGATTATGCAAAAAAATAAACAAGCTTGACAGAAATTCAACAAAACTGATCAAATTTAGGAAAAGGTTGCAAAAAATAAAAACAAATAAAAAAGATAATAGTAAAACAGATACCTGTTAAATCCAGATGATAACTAGGGATTACTTTTAAAAACTGTGCTACAAAACACTAGGAAATCTATAAGAAAAAAGGATATATTTTTAGAAATATAAGATTTACCAAAATTAAATCTAGAAAATACTAGCTATATGAAAAATCTTCAGGGNTCAATGAGAGGGAAGTGGTAATAAATAATATATCTAAAAACAAAACACAAGATTGATTTTATTTACAGATAAATAATAACCTACATTTTGTTATGCAACCTGCATATGTCATTATTTCATTTGTTTTCTAAAATGTTATTTTCATTAATTACTTCAGTCTTCTTAACATAAATAAAATGTATTTTGATTGTACTCTTCCCCACTCCATCCTCTTAATCCTTCCAAATTATTACCTCACAGATTCATGAGCTTTTATATTAGAAAAAAAGTAAAAAAAAAAAAAATTAACCACCTGATACAATCTGTGCTGCAGATTTTTTCAAGGAGAGTTAGCTCCAAAGTTTCTCAAACCATATCACAAAATTAAAAAGAATGGAATCCTTCCAAACTTGCTTTGAGCAATTAGTATTATGCTTACAGCAAAATCATATTACAGTTGACAGTTTCCTTATTCACATAGCAATAAAATCTCTTGTAAGAATATCTTCTATCAGTCCATCCTTGAATTATTTGAATAAATGTATAAGACATATTTCTCCTATCANTTTTTTGTTAAACGTGGAATAGTTTTTTTAAACTGGGAAGGGAAGGATAATTCAAAACAAAATAATTCAATTTATCCATTTATTATCTATTTATCAGTTTAACTTTTNGGGTTTGCATTTTATCCAGTTTGAATGTCTCCTGTCAGGATGAGAACAGCCCTTACATTCCTTCCTAGTACGTTCAGAGTGACTTGATCAAATGAAAAAATGAGTATATTCATTTTAAATATAATAAATATAGAGTAGTGATATTACAAAGTTTCAAAATTTTAAAAAATTGAAGCAAAATTATTTCATTAAATATTTGAAAAAGATTAATTCAAACAATAAAAAATATTATAATCACATGAAACACTTTTAAGTGTTAACCCATCCAATGACTTTATGTGTCAAAAATAATGATAGTTAAAAAAAAGGTAAATGAAATGATTTCTAATGATATTCTGCTATACTCATAGATCCAATGCTTATTAGAGAAGCATCACCCAGCAACTGATAAAGAGACCGGAAGCCAAAAATTAGGCTGAGCTCGGGAATCCTGTGGAAGACAGGGAGGGAGTATTGTGAGAGCCAGAGTGTTCAAGGACATCACAGAAAAACATACAGAATCAACTAACCTGGATTTATAGGGGCTCACAGAGACTGAATCCCCTACCAGAGAGATCACATAGGAATGACCTAGGCTTTCTTCACACGTTACAGTTGTATAGCTTGGTCTTCATGTGGGACTCCTAACAGTGGAAGCTTGGACTGACTCTGACACTGCTACCTGCTTTTGGGACCTTTTCTTCCTACTGGGTTGCCTTTTCAAGCCTTAATAGGAGAGGAGGAACTTAATCGCATTGGAAATTGATATGCCATGGCTGACTGATACCCACTGGAGCCCTGCCCTTTTCTGAAGGGAAAGGAGGAGGACTTGATGGGGTTGGTAAGAGGGGAGATTCTGGTGAGGGACTAGGAGGAGAGGAGGGANGGAAAATGTGATTGGATTGAAAAATTAATCAATTAATTAATAATTGTTTTAATAGAAGTAAATTAATACAATTTTATTTAACTAATAATAGTCACCAAACACACTTATGAAATAATTCTAAAATGAGTAATAATAAAATAATTATTTATTANCTCTTCACTAAGTTGCAATCATAGACATTGTTGTAATAGTTTTTGTTTTTGTTATACTTTTAATATTTTCCATATTGCCAGACACCTTTATTAACTTTGATTTTAATGAATATTCACCTACCACATTAAATATACTGCTATCCACTGAGATTTTTCCTCTTGTTGCTTTTGGACTACTCTCCACATTTAAAATTATAGATATCTCTATTTAAAATACTTNCTTCATTTGAAATATAATGATTTCAATGTCATTGTATGTGTGACTAAATAAAATAGTTGGACAAAATGCATTTAAGTTAAATGCATGATTTGCATTTAAGTTAGTAGAAGATGGTCCATTTCTTGAATAATTCTACTTTAATTTTTTAATACATTTACCAATTATATTTAACTTGTTTTATTAAAATCTAAATACTCTAATTCATATTTTCCATCCTTTTGTGAAAAATTAATGTCACACTTCATAATATTTATATGAAACAATTCAAAGAAATTAATTTTATTACAAAGGTTTCCCTTCCCTTCCTCCCTCCAAATCTTTCCATATGCAATTTGTTCCTCCATGCTAGTCTTCAAATTTATGAATTTTTTTTTACTATTCATATTGTGTGTATCTATATATCTATATTTATGTGTGTGTATATTCCTAGTTATAACATGTTAAGTCTTTATAACTCTACCTGTATATATGTTTTAGGGCTGACTTTTGGGTACTGGGCAGCTAATTTTGCTCTACCCTTCTCAGGGCACCTCTCCCACTCAAACTTTTCGCTATTTCTGTAGCTCTTTATGAACAATTGGGGCCTTGTGGACTTTTCTCCCATCCAATTTGGCATGTTTATTGGTATCATCTTTATTCAGTTACCTTTTGACTCATAATGTCTGTGAGACTTTGTGAGTATAGCTTCTGGTGTTACTAGAAGACAGAATCTCAAAAAAAAAAAAATCTCCCTGATCCTTTGACTCTAGGAATCTTTCTGTCCCATCTTCCAACTTTTCTCTGAGCCTTAGGTGTGGGAATGTTTTGAAGTTTCCTANATATGTTGTGACTGTGCTCTACAAATCTGCATATTGTTTGATTGTGATTTTTTGTAGTGCCTGTGGCAAAGAATGACTACTTAAGGTGTGAAGACTAAACATATCTGTGGATATAAGCTAAAAGGTTTAAAGACTGTTGTTTGGAATTATACTTGCTTAATAAATTGACTGTCATAGATTGTCCACCAAGATCATGATTTTATAAGCAAGGAGTGATTTCTTTCCAGTGTAAGACATGTTATCTCTCTTGTTTTACAGATCTTAAGTCCAATCAGAAAGCTGTTGGTTACCACCAAGGTAAGTATACCTCTACTGCACCAGTAGGGTTATCAAGCTATGCAGGTCATTGATGTGATTCATATGTGTCAAAGCTGGTTATGACTACTGGTTGAGTCCCTACTTTCATGCTGGTTTCTGGTACCATGAAAGCTAGTCTTAGTGAGGGGTCATTAAGGTTAATACCATCTCAGGTATCTTAGCCTACTGTTTGTGAAATGCATGGTGTCTTCAGCAATAGAGACTTATATTCTAGCACTGTAGTTAACCAATGGCAACAGAAATGGGCTGCGTGTTTTTGGAGTCTCTTGGAAAGTCCTAGCTAACACATGCAAAAGATCACCTTAAGTTCAGAGTTGTTGGTTATCACAAAGGTAGGTATTGGGGTTTTTGTTTGATGATCTTAGACTCTTAGAGGGAGCATTGGAAGCCCATATGAGAAAATTTTATTTATATTGTGTATATTATATATAAATAAGTCATATATTATATAATATATGGAATTACATNCATTATAGGTTTTAGTTTTTAGGTATATATTAAAAGTATTACTTATTGTGGATTTTCAGCCACCAGTATTATAATTTACCTATCTCCTACTTCTGTGTTTATTTTCACCCCTTCCCAAAAGAGACAACCCTCCTTTTCCATTTCTCTTAGCAGATCACTCATATTCTGCTATTCCTATTTATTGTTGCCCAACCTCTTCTGTAATTATTATTTTTAAAAATGAAAAGAGAGACCATGTATTTAGAAGACAGGAAGGAGGGGGAAATGACAAGATTTGGTGGGAAGAAAAGGAAGAAGAAAATGTCATAACTTTATTATTATCTCAAAAAAATAAAAAAATAAATGAAATNGATGCATGAACTAAAATGAAGAGAATAGGTTATGAAATTTTAGAAAGTTAAAAAATTGAATTACCATATATATCATTTTAAATGATTTTTAATACTTTTCAATCCTAGAGTTTGTTGGTATAAATATATCAAAATTACAGGTGAAAAACTGAGGGATGTAAAATGTATCCACAAATTTTAATTTGGTGAAATGTAAATTTGAATTCCATTATTTCTAAATTTAAGACAAATATATTTAACAACACACAACATTCTTTTTCTCAAAAATAAGTAGTNCAAATCAAAAATAGTTCACATGAATTTAATTCAATGCTGAATTTTAAAATTTGTTTTCTATTTAGTCTTCAGGATGTGCTGCANTGAAAGCTATTATCTTTCTGATTTGGGGGACAGCAAAGCTGAATAATTGAGGGTTGTGCTTTATGTATATTGTCATTCATCAGTATTAAGAGAAAGGTGGTGTTGTGGGGTTTCTTGAACTCTAAGAAATATTAATTCATAAAAATACATTAAAACTTGGAGTTAAGATTGTAATATGGTAAGAATTACAGAAAAATGGTGTAAGTTTGTGAAGCAAAATTCTTACCTTTGTGCAAATGTAAGAAATAAGAAGAGAGGTGGAGGTCAATAGTGTATCAAGGATGTCTGTGGAAAATATAAAATTAAATTAAAACACTAAAATTTCATCACACTTTTGTTTAAATGATAATTCGTTTATGAATTAAAATATTGATGATAATATTTAGTAATTATGAGACATCTTTATTTCCAAAGATAAAATGATACCATCTAACAGTTATACAGAATTCATTCTTGACTTATTATTTTGCAACAGAGAGCTGAAAGTACACATTTCCGATCAATCTACAACTTGAATTGCTCTGCCTGCCTGAATTTTCTAAAAATAAGAGATATGTAAATTGAAGTTAAAGGGGACATTTCATGTTCTCTCCCAGATAGTGCCATTTCTTGTGGCACTGGTTGCAATCCAAACGTTCACATTGTCATTAATGAAATTCAGCATATTGTCCATATAATTTTATCTGTAGTATTACTTGATTTATTTTTAAATTTAATCTCTCTGGACAATGACAAACATATCTTTCTGGGTAATTTTATTTTATTTATGTGCCAACTTATAGATGTGAATTTAATAAATAGATTATCAGTATAATTTAAAAAATATTTTTATAAATATCAAATACCAAATATAAAAAGAAATTGATTTTAAAAGACAACATAAAGAAGTATGTAATTATGACATGAACAATAAAAATACTGGAGCCTTTAATTCATCATTTTATGAGTAAAATTCATAAATAGTGCCTCAGAAACAAAAGAAATCAATATTTAGAAAGACTTATAGGAATGTACATATGCAATTCTTTAAGACACATGAAAAGAAAGGATCTAGTAAAGTACAAAAACCTGTAGACCATGAAAATTTTGGCTTTTTCATGAAACTACAAATCTTCTACAATTGTTTTNCTATTAGTAGGAAAGAAATGATAGAATAACTGAGAGAAAAACTGTGGTAATTTTAAGACACACAAGAATACNTTTAACAACATNTAAGGAGTAACAGTAAGTTAATCATTGTTATATTATATAATGCCTATAACTGTTTCTATTTTACTTCACAGGATGGAGAGTTACCAATCTCCTTTATCAAAAGCATTGCCACACACACATATGAGTACTACCTTTCACTATGACTTTAAATAGACTGTAACATCACTGAATTATTGGAATTTTTCTGTGCAACTGTGTTCTCTCAAGCCATAATCCCATTAGAATTCTACTTAGTACTAACTAAAGTGGAATGTAGAACTCTGTTTCTCCCTATTTCCATGATGTCTTCATTTATCATGTTATCTCTTTCCTTGCTCTCCCACTCCGTTCCTGTTCCTGCTCAAACCTTCCCTTCCCTTATGCTCTCATCCTCCATCCCTTGACCCCCATTACCTTCCCTCACCCCCAGTCTTCCCATGTAGATCTCCTCCATTTTGCCCTCACTAGGCTATCCATGCGTCCTTCCTAGGGTCCTCCCTGGAGCTGTGGGTTGCAGTCTGGTTATCCTTTGCTTTATATCTAGTATCCACTTATCAGTGAGTACGTACCATATTTGTCCTTCTGGGTCTGGGTTACCTCACTCAGGATGATATTTTCTAGTTCCATCCATTTGCCTGCAAATATCATAAGGTCATTCTTTTTCTCTGCTGAGTAGTACTCCATTGTGTATATGTACCACAGTTCCTTAATNCATTCTTCAGTTGAGGGGCATCTAGGTTGTTTCNAGGTCCTGGTTATTATGACTAGTGCTGCTATGAACATAGTTGAGCATGTGTTCTTGTGGTATGATTGAACATTCCTTGGGTATATGCCCATGAGTGGTATAGCTGAGTCTTGAGGAAGATTGATTCCCAGTTTTCTGAGAAACTGCCATATTGCTTTCCAAATGCAATAAGATTGCACTCCCACCAACAGTGGTGGAGGAGTGTTCCCCTTGCTATTTTTTCTTATAAAATTTATCTTTTCACTGACAGGCAAAATCATCAAACTCTACCCATTGTTTGTTTCCATGTGTTCTTTTAATACATGTATGTACTATGTAATATATAAGTAAGTTTAAATGTAACTACATAATTAGACATTTATTGTTATTCTATGGTGAAGATATTAGAACTCTTTTCTTTAGCTTTTGGAAAACTATAATATATAATACATCATGCCCTGCTGTGTAAGAGCACACAGCAATCTTGAATGTAGTACTCATCATTCAATATTATTGCTATCTTTCTGCAGTCTAACAGTATTACCAAATACACATAGGTAATATACTACTCTAAATCTACCTAGAACAAGTTTCTNTAATCCACATAGCACTGAGATCTCATGATCTTTACATTTCTTCATCTAAATTAACCCAATAAACTCAGTTCTATCCATGTATTGTTAATGGCATTTTAAGATCATACATAGGTACCACTTTTCCTTTATCACCAACACCATGCTGGACACATAGATTGGATCTATAGCTTACTTGTTATTGATACTATTATACTATTTATGGGTATGTTTATATTTATTTGGGGGTCAATAGTTCCTCNGACATATACAGTAGGTAAATATCTGGATCATATGATATTTTTATATCCACTCCTCCGTAAAATCTTGATAGTGTTTTCCATAACAGTTGTATTGATTATATATTCTATTAACATTGGTCTGAGATTTCTGTCCTGCATACCCTCAATAGTACTTATTCTTGTTATAAACAGCTATTTTCATCAGGGTTTCCATTTGTACTGGCATGGTAATTACTGACATAGAGAGTTTTTTGCTTAGTTTCCAAACACTGGAATGCCTTCTACTGGGAAACATTTATTTAGGTATAACCTTCCTTTATTAAGTGTGTTATTGATTGGGTTTGTTTATTGATTTTGAATTTTTGGAGTCCTCTGTAGATTCTGGATATTAGGTCATAGATGTACAAGTGGCAGACATTTTCTCTCCATTCTGTAAATTGTCCTTACATTCAGCTCTTCAGTAGAAATAATGATGTTTTTGGTTGAATAGAAGTGCATATACATGGTATTAAATTTAATACATGGTATTAAATCCATGATATTTAATACATGGTATTAAATCTATCCCTGAGGCCCTGACTATGTGTACTGATTTCATAATAAAGAACTTTAAGAAAGTTTTAGTACTAAGTTTCATTAATCTGATACTGAATTTCAAAGTCCTTTGTTGAGTACTTTATCCTACCAATAATATATGGTCTTCATTCTTCATTGTATCCTGCTTAAGANTGGAGTAGTGCTGTTGAAATTCACTAAGGCTGATCATTCTTGACTATCAGAGATACCACGGTGTACAGGGGGACTCACTTGGAGCAATATCATGTCTGGTTGGTAACTGAATATGACAAATGTATCCATTCCAGTGTGTTACAGGTACCCATCTCATTGGTGGTAGGGTCTGTTATGGAGACTCTTTGAACACTGACCTTGGTGTCAAAAGTTTAAGGTTATAAAGGTAACTGTTCCTTGTCTACCAAGGATTATGTTAAATTGTCAAACCCAAGTGTACCAAATTTAGGAACCTGTATATTCCCAGAATAAAGGCTTTAAGTTCCATAAGCCCACTTCAAGGCTGGCAATGATGGTGAATTGAACACTGTTCTGTATTTTAATTCTATGACTAATACCAGGGAAGTTCTGGTGCCTTCAATTGTGAATACTGATCTGTTAATTGGACTTTTAGTATTTTTAGCATTGAGAAACATTGTTGTAAAGTCTCCCCTGAGATTCAAGACTAAGATCCATGTTAACTTTTCCTGCTNTTCTATCCAGTGAATAGTCTCCTCCATTTTAAGTTATTATGGGTTGAAGAATNGTAGACAGATGCAATCACATAACCACCTAGTTTAGTTTGTTCTAATGACCCAATCTATTAGTACATGATGTGGTACTTTGGTTCATCGTGGCAAGCTCAGTACTGTATTTCATCACTAGAGCCTATATTTAGTAACNTCTCATTCCATTAAGTGTGAAATGTTTGAGGTTTGGGGTTACAGGAGGTATAATATGGGCAATTTTTATGTCCTTGTCTGTTTCAAAGTGTCTGTTCTTATTACAAAATGATCCTTTGCCAGTCCCCTTTAGTTCTTGCAAATCACTTTGTTATGTGACTATTCATTCAAATTGGTGTCTATTTGCGAATATGATGATGGGGATATTACTCATCTTCATGTTGAGCCATTTTCTGACTCTAAATCATTGTTACAAAAATTCAACACCATCCTTAGGTGCTAAGAGGATAAGTATTTGTGCTCTTATAGTGATATTCCTTAGTTTATATTCTTTAGCTATTTTTATTTTTATATATATTTTGTTTCAATATCCACATTGTTGTAATAATTTCCTATCTATGTACAATCTAAAACATTCACCTCCCCTCTCTGTAGCCAAGTTGTACTAAAGTCAACTGAAAAATAAATATTTGTCTGGAACTCCAAGCTTGACAACTATAAATGTAGTGTCTACTTAGTAAAACCTCAAGGCTATTTCTTAACTCAGCACTTTAAACTTCACTTGAGCAATTTCTCTCAGTTCTATAAAATGAAAAACTGAACTACCCAAGATTTGGCCCACAGTATAAAATCCTTAAGGTGCAAGCAGACAATTTCCTTACAGCTCCAGAAATGTAATGACACTTTGAATCAATAAAGATACATGAGAAGGGAATCTCTAAAAATAGCTCTCCAATAACTCTAAACCAAGATTCTTAAATCTCTCCTCAAGGACAGGATTTCTTCAGTGTCTGATGTCTTTTGTCAAGGGCTTTTTAATAAGAGTGAAAGAGCTTGTATCGATGATAGANTTTTATCACTCTGCTAAAAATAGAAAGACCATCAGTCCAGGGGACACACTTTCCTCTGGCACTCAAATAATGATTTCTTTTAATTAGAAGACTGGGATACCATTCCTATGACTAGCTTTGTCATTTGTAGAAAAAAAAAACATATGANAACAATGATTCTAATGATGTGGATATTTTTAGTGCTTACCTTTTTGCAGGAAGGAGGTTTCANTTCATTGGTTATCTTTATCCAAAAATCCGTGTTTCCTATTTCACTGCCTTCATATATTAAAATGTATTATTTTAAGCAACAACAAATTAATAGTAGTGAGTCTGTGTTTAAAAATCA
>LZPO01087640.1:52838-64930 GCA_001675575.1 Neotoma lepida | reverse complement strand
AGAAATGGCATTTTTAGGAGGTATGACTTTGTTGGAGTAGGTATGGCCTTGTTAGAGGAAGTACGTCATTATGGGTGTGGGCTTTGAGGTATCATATATGCTCAAGCCACTCCCAGTGACTCAGTCTACTTCTTGTTGCCTACAAGATGTAGAACTGTCAGGTACCTCTCGAGCACCATGTCTGCCTGAACTCCATCATTCTCCATCATGATGATAATGGACTGATCCTCTGAAACTGTAAGCCACCACCTCAATTAAATGTTTTTCTTTATAAGAGTTAACATGGTCTTGATGTCTCTTCACTGCAATAGAAACCCTAACTAAGACAAGGTGTGTGTAATAAATCTCACTATAAGAATAGAACAGAGTGGGGAGAAGTCTTAACCTTTTTTCATTGTTTTAATATACTCTAAATTATCTTCTTAGACCTTTAAAACTTATATAGACTTTAAACCTTTTTCTTTCAGTTGTTTAGCAGTGACAGGGGTAGTTATTTTTGAGAACAGTTTTTGCATAGTATGTTCCTTTAGTGAAAAGTTACATCTGCAACCTGTTTGTCCTTTAATGTAAAGTTTTTTAGCAAGGCAAAACTATTTGTCTTTTCTTCAAAAGAGACCTAGTAACTCCATAGAAAGCAAGGCTTGATTTTTATGTGAGAAATGAACTAACAAGTTGTCTGCAGCCTTGGGGGAAGGAGCTGCTTGCCTGCTGCTGCTAAGATAACAAAGCTACGTTAGTCTGCCAGTGCCATCAGCGATCAGAGAAGGATAAATANTAACAGGAGGTATAATCCAAATGGCTCATACCTCAGTCAGAATGAGAGACGAGTCCATTACCTAGATGGCCATCCTAGGATCCTGTGGTCTCCATGGCTTCATTTGAGGCCAGAGGTACCAGGGTAGCATCAGTTCTCAGCTGTCAGGCCTAGAAGATGAGGGGCTCTCCTTTGGAGGAGGAACACGGTAGACACCCCTTACTTTGTCTAGGCAAAGTGGAGCAATCAATTCCACAGTGTCCTCCTTGTCCACAGTTGGGGCCAGGTTCCGGTTGCAGGTGAGGCTTTGGGGCAGACTTTCCCTAGGGTTAGCATTACTACAATCCATATGGAGTCATCGTTGTGTCCCATAATCTTACTGGAGACCTTGAAATCACTGATAAGTTCTGGGAATCTCTGTCAGTCATTTAGTAAACTTTTTTTTTCATTAAACATTTTAAATGTCATATTCAGCAGATCTTTGACAAGTTTGAGGACCATCATCTATTAAGTATATCTGAGCTCAACAAACGTTGATGTTTTTAATTACTTGGTTTAGATTTAACCTTGAGAACATATACAGGAGGCTAAATAAGATTTATGTCTGTAATTAATTACATTAGTACTTAGTATGACTAAAAGAATAGTTCTGAACATATTAAGGCATAATCATATCTAACAGTTTATAACAAAAATAACAACTNCTGAATTGAAGCTCTTTAGTATAAAAATAAAATTTGTAAATCATGAACAAATATAGTCCACAGGAAGACTGGTAACTTTACTTTTCTAGTGTTTACATAGTGCACCACTACAGAATATCATAGTTTCTTAGATGATTTAGTTTATCAAAATAGCAAAAGCTTAACAAATTTAGTGAAGACAAGGAAGTTGGCCATTTATTCTTAAATCAATCTCTGTTACCCTAAATAGACCTAAGATAAGGAGAAATCCTTTGCTAGACTGTTTAGGTCATTGTCATTATCCATCACAAGACAGGAGCATCCCAGTCTCTGGTATTCAGTGTTTGGTATTCATAGTTGTGGGCCTATATTTTTAGCCTTTTATTTATTTATCAAGAATACATATTAATAAAGACATCATAATAAAATATCTTATAAATTTAAAATGTCTCAGAGCCTAATGAATCCAAATATTTTTTAAGTTTTTCCTTTAAAATATCCATTTTTTTCATTTAAATTTCCTGTAAAACTTTAAATATTCTCTTAAAGTTTAAATCTCTTAAAGTAAAATCTCTCAACTTGTGCTCTTGCTTTATTAAATAAATAAATAAATAAATAAATAAATACATAAATAAATAAAGTGTCTCTTTTACTTCAGGAGTGAAGATCTAGGGAACAATCATAATCTGCCAAAGTAAAACCAAGTTAGAACAGTGCAAACAATTCAATGCTTAATATCTGGAATTCCTCTGGGACTTGAATCACCTCTCTGGCCCCACCCTAGACAGCAAACATAGCCTGCCTTCTAGATCCTAGTGACCTCTGTAGCCTCTTTATGTCTTTAAAACCAATACCACCTGGTGACTCTTACGTTACAAAGTCTTGCTGCCAGCATGAAGTATGTCCTTGTACATGAATGCATGGAGGTGCAGCTTTTATACCTTATTAAGCAAGAGTTGTTTTTAAATCCTGTCTTTCATAAACCTTACTTTCAGGACAGGAATTTTTATATAAAAAACTACCATAATCCAAAGTATCTTGGTCAAGCCACACCATGTGGTTACCTTTTTTTATTATTTAAATTTTCTTTTTCATTTTACTTACCAACCCCTGTTGCCCCTCCCTCCCCTTTTCTTACTCCCCCTCACCTCCCTCCATCCCACCCCTATCCTTTCCTCATAGGGACAGTAACGTGGTTTGATGTGTTTGTGGGTCCCCTGGCAATGGGACCAGGACTCATCCCAGGTACATGAACTGGCTTTTTAGAGCCCATCCCCTATGGTGCAATGCCTTACTCAGTCGTGATGAAGTGAGGAGGGGTTTGGCCCTGCCTCAACTTGGTATGCTAGCATGTGGTTACCTTTAATCAAGATGGTGGTGAAGTCACAGGACATCATCTTTTCCAAGTAAAATCCCCTTTCCAAGCATCATCCCTAGCAAAGATGGCTGC
The DNA here is from genome assembly GCA_001675575.1 of Neotoma lepida. Taxonomy (NCBI): domain Eukaryota; kingdom Metazoa; phylum Chordata; class Mammalia; order Rodentia; family Cricetidae; genus Neotoma; species Neotoma lepida. The sequence continues at coordinate 62,043 of LZPO01087640.1, read as the reverse complement.
CAGTCTCATGGCTGCCTAAAGATGGTGGCAGGCCACATATTGCTTATGTCCCAAAATGGAATCATGCCATATGGTTCCCTTTAGATTACCAATTTACAGATTTTTGACTCTGAACCCCATATTATGAGTTTTAAGCTAACTTCTTTTTGTTATAGATATTACAAATATTTTAACTTATTTATTCATGTTACTTTCTGACTGCATCTACTTCTCCCTTTTCTCCTCCCATCCCCTTTCTCCCTTCCCTCTGCCCCCCTCCCATCCATTCCTCTTCTGTTTCTGTTCAGAAAGGGCCAGGCCTCCCAAGGGTATCAAAAAGATTGACATATAAAGTTGCAGTAAGGCTAAACTGAGCTCAGGCTAAGGTTTGGCTGTGTGTCTCTGTGTCTGTTTCCATCAATTACTGGATGAAGGCTTTCTGACCACAATTGGAGTAGTCACCAATCACATCATAGGAGAGGTCCAGTTCAGATTACATATCTCTATTGTTAGGAGTCTTAGCTAGGGTCATCCTTCTAGATTCAAAGGAGTTTCCCTTCCATCATGTTTCTACCTGACATTGAAATGCCTCCCCCCAACCATCTTTCAGTACTCTCCCCCTGAATCTACCTGATCCCTCAAGTTCCCATGCCCACCGGCCCCCAGTCCACCCAAGAGATCTCTTTTATTTTTCCTGATATTGCCAGGCAGTGGTTGTGGTGGTGGAGAACGTCTTTAATCCCAGCACTTGGGAGGCAGAGGTAGTCAGACCTCAGTGAGTTCAAGGCCAGCCTGGTATACAAAGCAAGTTCCAGGACATCGAGGACTGTTGCACAGAGAAACTTTGTCTCAAAAAAACCAAACAAACAAAAGAAACTGATATGACAGTGTAAGACGAATTTCTAAATGATCTTGTTAAATAAAACTCAGAGCCAGAGATAGGGGTGAAAGTCTGACAGAGATCAGAGGAATTAGGAACAGCTTCCAATCTCACCTCACAATGCTGCTGCTTCCAAAAGAGAGAGTGACTTCCTATATCTCCACGCCTATATTCCTTTCTGTTTTGTTTTTCCATTGGCTCTCTCAGCCTAGCTACATCACTTCCTGTCTGTATGTATAGACCTCCAGAATTCTATGGTTGATATTGGGATTAAAGGCATGTGTCTCCATGCTTGACTCTGTTCCTAGTGTAACCTGGAGCTCACAGAGATCCAGACAGACCCTGCCTGCTAGGTGATAGGATTAAGGGCATTCGCTAAACCATTGCAAGACTAGCGGCTGACCTTTTTCCTCTGATCCTCAGATAAATTTTATTGGGGGACATAAATAAAATACCACCACATGACAGATTTTTANCCATACCTAATAAACTTACAAATATTGAGATACAGAAAGTTCATATAATAACCTCAGGCAATTAAATGAAACCAATAATCCACTTAGCTCCTTTGCTTTGCTCTTTTATCCTTGTCATAATTCTAGACCCTGGACATAGAGACATTAAAAGAATGCCTGAGTCTGAGAAAGGGAAAACTTTAACCCTATGTGAGAGCCAGGTCCTTAATAACATAGAACAGTATAAAACGACTTTCATGTTATCCACACAGAGCAGAATGTGTGAGGAAGCTCACACCAGTCAGAAACACGCAGTGGCCACTATTCATTCATACATTCAATTGAGCCTGATACAATTCCGCCTCAGCTCCATGTTTACAATAAATCTTACCTACACATCAGAAAACACAGATCTATCCATGCACACAAAACTGACAGACAAACCTTTGCCTACCTTCTTTGTGTTGTAATTCTAAGGAAGAGCCACTCTGGTAGTTGCTTTAGTAAGACATGATAGGACTTGGTGCTGGAGCTGAATCTCCACCCTTACAGGGGTGCTACAGCAGTGTGTCCTTAGCAGGATGACTCCAGCAGGCTCTGCCTTCAGGCTTCAGCATGGGACCAGGGGCTCTTCTTCTTAACTGCTCATCAAGCCCCAAGCCTGATTGTGGGCATTGCATTCTCTTTCCTCCATACACAGACCTGACATATACTACCATCAATACCCATAGCCTCAAAGCTCTACCATTTCCAGAGTGACCTTTGGAGCAGCACTCCAACTTATCAGTCTTGCCATATGTCCTTTCAGTTGCCCAGAGTCAGAAAGACAGATATAGACATTANATTAGACACAGAGTCAAAATGACAATAGAAAACACAAGACAATGACATCAACAATTGGAATCATTCAGAGAGATCCTCCAGTCTGACTAAGAGAAATTATCTTAACAAATAGGAGGCCCCCTTTTTTTCTGCAACAGCCTCACCATGCGACCAGATGCCAGGATCTCAGGCCACTCCGAGTTCTCCTTCTGGCATCCCACTCTTGGCCTTTCCAGACTTTCGGCTTGGCCCCTAGTGTCATGGATCGGCTTCACCATTCCTGTACTCTGTTGTACAGGCTAAGTGTGGGAACCTTGCTGATAAGCACCAAGGTGCTGGACCTCTCCTAGTTCTTTTCAGCCCCCAATGTCACTAGAGCATTCCCCAGGGCCCCAAGGCAGCTCAGAAAAATTAGTGGATCTGGTTGGTTGAGTTCCCAGTTAGCCAGAAATAACCAGAGGGCTGTTGGACTTCTCTCTTTGTCCTGGACCAAGGATTGGTATGCCTTGTCAGCCCCTTATGTCCCCAGATCAAGATCCCCCAGATGCAGAATTCAGAAATCTCTGTANAAAAAAGAAAGAAAACATGCTTGCTGTTTTCCTTTTAAGTGCAGCCCTTCACCTCTGGAGTTAGCAGAATGGAAAGCTTGGTCCCAGAGTGAAGGGCCCTGCTTCAGTAGAATTTGGGTAGAATGGATTTTTCTTCTTGCTTGGAAGCCACCAAATGTTATACTTGAGATTTTTTAAAACAAACAAATGAGCAAAAAAAAATTCCATAATTTTGAGCCAAATTTGAAGCAATCTTTAATTAAATACTGGCCAGGAAGATGGACTCTAGCCAGATTCACTCCTGGGTTCATAGGAAATGGCCACGAGTGATGTTTTACAGAGGATGAAAAAAGCAAAACAACATGGCCATCACATTTCTCATCAGGTTCAGTCAGGAGTAAGCACAGGTCCTGACATGTTTCCTGCCTACTAGCTCCTGCCTACTTCCAATCAAGCACATCAGGTCCAGTCGAATCAAACGAAATTTTTTAGGGGAGTCAAAACATAAACAATGCTTCCACCATTTAACTTTGGTTCTCTCGATATATGAGATCAATTTTATCTTCCTTCAAGAAATTGTAAGGTAAACTTACAGCCATAAGGTGATGACTTTTCATAATCTACCTATTCTGAACTGAATTGCTTTCAAAGGTCAATTGCAATGATGTTGTCCATTGTATTTTCTGTAATAGTACTTGAANTACCTAGAACTTATTTCAGCAATTTGTCTNTTCCCTATTGAGTAATTAATTAATTTATTTCTCACTGTTTCTCTCACCAAGAGCCTTCCCTGTTCATACAGTAAAACATATTCACCTTTTCTATGATGATTTGGTATTTGGGCTGAAAATATGGAACACATGTTTGTATGTATACATGTGTTTACAGGNATTTATGATCAAGATGCTAGCCAAAGTCTGATACTTTTCATTCAAAAAGTAATTTACAGTCATTTTATTTTTGTGTTTGAGGCATGACAAATTCCCCTTCCAGAGGACTTATGACAGTTCAAAACAGACTGGTGTCTAATTGGAACATATCATCTTTTAATAACATATCTATCACTTCAGTTGTTAGATGCAGGATGGAGAAAGCAGTGAGTGTAACACTAAATGCCCTGCTGTGGTTATCATTCAGTGGAATTCACAGAAACATTTTAAGACGCCTCCTGTGTCTTGCTCAGTTGCAAGCTTNTCTCCAGGCCAACTTTTGTCCTATTGCAGAAGAAGATATTCTTTACTATGGAAAAGCAAAAGCTAGTGTGGGAAGGCATGACTCTTGAAAGGGAATGATGGAACTGTGACAAGAGAATATTAAAAGATTAATCCCTAAAGGAATGCCATTTGCAGTCTTAGAAACAGCAGGATTTGTTAGATCCTAAGCTCCTGCAGGCTGGGCTTGCACTCAAGAAACTTCATAAAAAACTGAAAACACTTCCCCTGATGTCTTGTGAGGAATTCAAGGCCCAGCGTGTGTGCACTCAAGGTCTAAGAGTTAGCTGCTCAATATGCCTCTATTAACCTGGCATTAGACAGGTTTAAGTCTATTTTCCAAAATACAGAAATAATGAGACCAGTCACATTCAGTGAAGCATATTTTGTATGCTGTGGACAACTGAATGGATTTTGATTAATACAGGCCAAATTATTTTTTCCATGAAATGTTAAGGAAAAAAAAAACTCACATTACAATTTTCTCTGAAAATCAGAAAATAAATTAGATATTTACATTTTTTATTTTTCTGAGACTTGCTCATTTATTTTTACATATTAATTCATTTTTTAATCCATGTAAGGAAGCCTCTACCCACAGAGCACATATTTCAGAATATGTATATATATTTGTATGTAAAAACAAATAATGTATAAAGGCCATAAACTTGAAGAAGAAAGGAGGGGTTCATAAAGAGTTTGGACAAGGAAATGTGTTTTCAGGAAAACTGATCTTCTTTCCTCTGGGTATAGTAAGTATACCTAATCAAGAAAAGAAAAAGAGACTGATATAATTCTAAAAAGGGAGAAATAATTTTAAAAANCTACAAAGGGATTTCTTATAACATGTATAAGCTATTTTTAAAATAATACATGAAAATATAAAAATTCCACTGACTGATGAGGTCTGCTGTTCCAATACACGTACATACTGAATGATTGTATAAACCTAAACATATCTATCTCCTCACATAATTATGTGACTTTATGCTAAAATGTTAAAATTTGTTCTAGCTTTATTAAACGTTCACATTTTATCACCACAAATAGTCACCCCTTCCTGNATTAACAAATTATACTTCTTTCCCCTTTATAATTAAATCTTAGTATCTATTGATAAGTATTTCCAGCAATGTTCTTAATTAAATATATCAAAAGTAACTTAAAATCTTTCTCATCAAGATAATTTTTCTCACAAAACAATGAGATTAATACACACTATTGATGAAGATAATTTGCCATGTGTCCTAACAACAGTCTTATGTTGAAATCCTTACTCTCAGTGACTAATATCAGGTGGTAGACACCTGTGGAATGGTTTGATCAGGAGAACAAAGTTTTCTTGATCACAATTACTGCCCTACAGAACCATTCACAATGAATCATGTGAGCTTACACGATGGGTGTGATCTGAATAATAAAAACCCAGAGCCAGATATTGAAAAATATTGAAAGATCAGCAAAGNAGCCAGCCACTAGAGAATCCTTAGTCTGAAAGGGCTGAGCTCCTGTCTCCACACTGCCTTATCACTTTCTCTCTACAAGCTGCCATATCACTTCTTGTTTCCTCCACCCAAGTGCTGGGATTAAAGGTGTGTGCCACCTTGCCTAACCTCTAGTGACTAGCTCTGCAATCTGATAACCAAGCAAGCTTTATTTNTGAGAGCACAAACTAAATATCACTTCTTATAAGAAGCGGTCCCTCATCAAATATTAATCTACTAGTGTTTGATACTGGGCTTTGAACCACTTGGTATATGGAAACATAGATTTCTGTGGTTTATAAGTGAAACATTCAATGGTGTCTCCTGATACCAACTCATGGTTGACGATATCAGCTATAGAGACCATATACCCAAAATAGAGGCAGCTCTGAAAACATGTTTATAGGAACATAACTAGTGAACGGAATTTATCATTATATTATCAAATAGTTAGGTTTAAGAGAAGGGAAGGCTTTATATTTGACTATTAAAAAAAGAAAGGAGTCTTTCCACGAGGGAACTTGAAAAAAGATTTGTTAGTTTACGTTCATTGTTTTTAACCTTTTCCAAAGCCTAGGNNTGCTTGGGAGTAGGATGTTGAAGGGACAAGGAAATGTGTTTTCAGGAAAACTAATCTTCTTTCCTCCAGGTATAGTAAGTACACCTAACCAAGACTGAATCTGCCAGAAGCTAGAGAAATGGCTCAGCAGTTAAGATCATTTGCTGTTCTTCCAGAGGACCTGGCACCCACATGAAGCTCATAACTTTCTGTAACTCAAACCTCAGGGGAATCAGTATCCATTTCTGCTATCCATGGGGACTAACAGGTATGGGGTATATAGAGAAGAGGTAACTGATTGCATTTATGCAGCTTCTCTGATCAATTCAGTTTTTCCCCTGATATGTGGCTCTCAAGTTTTATTTAATAACAGGACAATACAAGTAATCACTTCAGGTAGCTAATGTATAAATACTTTACATATGTGATCTTTTTCAAAACATTAAACATTAAATAAAGAAAGTGTTACGATGAGTAAATTTACACCAAGAAACCCTAATTTCCACCAAGCATATGTGATTCATCCAAATATTAGATGCAACAAATTAAAATGAATTAAATCATTTTTTATTTCAATGTAAACAAAGATGCATTCATTTTTATAACTGCTATAATACAGATATACAAAGTAGACAAAATCTACTTTCATTATATAGTGAGTTTGTAGTGTATAATTTCTATTACTTACTATGAATGTTCTGTAAATAAAATACAGAAAGAAAGAAGAGGAGAAAAAGAAGAATCAGGAGAGAGAAAGAAGCAAGCAGTGAACAGAAATAGCAANTCTGTTAATCATCCGCTGGATGACAGGGTGGTAGAGCTGAGAAATGCTTGGGAGTTGAGGCAATCTATGTCATGTTTAAACAAGTCTTTTAGCCTTTTAGAACCCTGGTTCTCAACCTTTCTCATGATGCAACACTTTAATACCGTTCCTTATGTTGTGTTGAGTACCAACCATAAAATTATTTAAGTTGCTCCTTCATAGCTATAATTTTGCTACTGTTATGAATTGTAATGAAAATATCTGATATGCAGGATATCTGATATGAGACCTCTGTGAAAGGGTGGATCGACCCTCAAAAAGGTTGTGACCATATTCAGTTTCCATGATATTATGGTTCTTTTCTGACGACCACAAACAATTTCACAATATCTAATGCCCTAAATTCCTTAACTACCTATACCTGGATATCCTCATAAGGTGCTTCATTCTAGAGGAGATGCCTAATGTCATTTCATTGAATGATTGACTTCCAAGGCAAACTAAGAAACTCCCCAAACATACTTTGATTCCAAGCTGCTGATAATTTTAGCAAGAGGAAAACTATTGCCAGATGTGGTGATATATTGTGTCCCCCAATATATTGTGCACCCAAATAAACCTTATCTGAGGATCAGAGGAAAAAGCCAGACACTATATTAAACATAGAAGACAGGCAGTGGGCCAGCAGGGAAAATTCCTGCAGGCAGGCTTACCCAACAAAGAACTCCATTGGACCCTGCAATCTACAAAATCCGTGCCCCATCCCCTACCTATCCCCCTGCGTGACCTCAGAGGCTTCCTGAGACTCAAAATCAGCTCTCATTGGACCAAGAGGTGAATGACTCTTCCCCACCTAGAGAGTCCTGCCTCTAGAACCCAGGTCCTGGGACATAACCAGTCCCAGGAAACCCCCAACTCTCTNGACAAGGCCCCAGTTGCCTGCAGCAGGGAAAATTCCTGCAGGCAGGCTCACCCACCAAAGGACTCCATTGAACCCTGCAATCTACAAAACACACTCCCCATCCCCTACGCATCCCCCTGCGCGACCCCAGAAGCTTTTTGAGACTCAAAATCAGCTCTCATTGGACCAAGAGTGGCTCCCTGAGACTAGAAATCTACCAGCTCACATTGGATCAACAGTGGTTTCCTGAGACCTGAAATCTGCTGACACCCATTGGTCAAGAGTGGCTTCCTGAAACACAGAATCTGCCAGCTCTCAATGGACCAAGAACCCTGATAAGACCAAGAGTGGCTCCCTGAGTCACAGAACCAGCCAGCTTGGATTCAACCAAGAATAGCTCCTGGAGATATAGAATCTGCCAGCTCTAATTAGACCAAGAGCTAAGTTTGGACCCTGAGTGTCCCCCAGTGACATAGACAAAGGAAGCATATACTGAACCAGTAATAGCTCACTCACACACAGGCACCTCTTTCACCTATTGGAGGAAGAAATGGGCAGACACCAGTGCAAAAATACATCCAACAACATAAAGAACAATATGACATCATCAAAACCTAGCCCTTCTACAACAGTAAGACCTGGACAACACAATATAGAAGAAACAGAAGAAAGTGACCTTAAAAATAACTTCATGAAGATGCTAGAGGCCTTAAAAGAGGAAATGAAAAACTCCCTTAAAGAAATTGAGGAAAAGGTCAAAAATTTGGAAGAAATCAATAAAGAAAATGAGGAAAAGACAAACAAAAAATTGGAAGAAATCAATAAATCCCTTAAAGAAAGCCAAGGAAACTACGAAAAAGCAATTAGACAGGAGAAGGAAGCAGTTCAAGACATGAAAAGGGAAATAGAAACAATGAAGAAGAAACAAACAGAGGGAATAATGGAAATAGAAAAACTGAGTAAACAAACAGGAACCACAGATATAAGCATAACCAGCAGAATACAAGAGATGGAACAAAGACTCTCTGGTGTAGAGGATACAATAGAGGAAATAAATTCNTCAGTCAAAGAAAATACAAAAGCCAAAAAGTCATAACACAAAATGTGCAGGAAATCTGGGATACCATGAAAAAGCCAAACCTAAGACTCATAGGGATAGAAGAAGGAGAAGAATACCAACTAAAAGGCACAGAAAATATACTCAACAAAATCATAGAAGAAAAATTTTCCAACTTAAAGAAGAAATTACCTATAACGATACAAGAAGCTTACAGAACACCAAGTAGACTAGACTCCCAAGAGAAGTCCACTCGACACATAATAATTAAACCACTAAACACACAGAATAAAGAAAGAGTATTGAGAGCAGCAAAGGAAAAAGGCCAAGTGACTAATAAAGGCAGACTCATCAGAATAACACTGACTTCTCAATGGAGAGAGACTATGAAAGACAGAAGGTCCTGGACAGACCTTGTGTAGACACAAAGAGACCATGGATGCCAGCCTAGACTAATATACCCAGCAAAACTCTCAATCAACAAAGAAGGAGTAAACAAGACATTCTAAGACAAAATCAGATTTAAACAATACCTATCCACAAATC
>LZPO01087640.1:31773-46283 GCA_001675575.1 Neotoma lepida | reverse complement strand
AAATGACTCTTTTCATTCTGAAGTCTATCAATTCTATTGGCTGTTTAGCCAGGTAAATATTCTAGATAAGCAAACATTTTTTCTAAGGTATCTGAGTTTGAATCAGCTAGTAAGATATCATTCATATTATGGTAAATTTTAGATTGAGGAAACTGATTATGAATTATTTCCAATGGCTGTTGTACAAATTATTGACCAATGGTGGGGCTGTTTAACATCCTTTGTGGAAAAATTTTCCACTGATGCCTTTTAACAGTCTGGGAATTAAAAGTAGGCACTGTGAAAGTAAGCTTTTTTCAATCCTGTTCTTGTAAAAGAATAGTAAAAAAGCAGTCTTTTAAATGAAACACTAAGATAGACCACCTTTTAGGTAATAAAGACAAGGGTATTCCAAGCTGTAAAGAGCCCATTGGTTGGATCATCTTATTAANATCTCTTAGATCTGTTACCATTCTCCATTTTCCAGATTTCTTTTTGATGACAAATATAGGGGAATTCCAAGGACTGGTAAATTCTTCAACAGATTGAGCATTATCTGCTCCTGTACCAGCTGTTCCAATGCCTGTAATTTCTTTTTTTTTTTTTAAGTCAAAGACCATTGTTGTACCCAGACAGATGTGTCAGTTTACCCCTTTAAACATAGGGCTGTTGGTACCTTTGAAAAATCAACAGCTGTGTGCCTTGTTTATGTACAATCTAAATGATCTAGAAAAAAACTTTGTTTCTAGGAATGCCATGCCTATACTCACTTGTCAGATGACCTTGCCTGTCACAGTTAAAACATATGACCTTGTGATTCTTCTTAAAATTTTTAGAAATCACTTCTACATTTCTAGTATCTTCATAAGTGGGAAATCCAATATCAGCTGTATTTCAAATCCATTTATCTATGGGTACTGCTCATGCCTTTAAAAGTCTAATCACCCTTTTGCATTCTGAATTAGCATTTTCAAAAGCCAAAGATTTAATTGATATTTGTGGAGCTTCTGTGTCTGATATCATTCCATTTACAGCTGAAGTCAGTCTTTGTAAGAAATCAGTAAAGGTTTCTTTTGGGCTTTGTATAATTTTAGTAAGTGACTCAGTCCCCTTTTCTGATTCTACAACCCTGTCCCAAACATACAAAGCTCCTGTATGGCATAGGTCTAAGGTGTGATCATCAGATCTAAACTATCTTTGCAAATCAGCATACAGACCTTTTCAGAGTGTCTGATCCTGGCAAATTTCCATATCCCTAGTCCTACTTCATTGTTTTATGACCCCACCTCCCTCTCTTCAGTATGTTTTCCATTGAAAGTGAGGACCAGCTCCCAATATTGCTGTAGCTAAATATTTCCAGGCTTGTGGCATAGTCCTGTTCTGAGTTTCCCAAGAATTTAACATCTGCTTCACAAGGAGTGAATGTATTCCATATGAAACTATGGCTTCTTTAAATCTCTTCAAATCTAGTATTTCTATAGGATCCCAGTTAACTTTTGCATGGTCTTGGGGGTGCCTATCATCTGATGATCACTCTTTTATGTTACCTGAATAGATAAAGGTTACTTTTCTAATAACCTTGGGCAGCTCCTCTTCAATTTCATAATGCAATGGTGTGATAGGTTCTGCTCTAAATTTCTCTGTCTGTCTGTGAATATTTTTCTTAGTTTCATTATTAGTCTTTCTAAGGATTGCATCTTATTAGTCAAGTTTTCATATTTGGTACCAATATCAAACAACATTTTAAGGAAAAAACATGAATTTCCAAACTTATAATAATTGTAATTGACATTATGTCAATACCAGCTAAGTTGATCACCCATTCTATCCAGTTTGAAAATTTCCATTTCAAACTAACCATACAGAGACCTACCAACCAGCATCATAATATTGTTTCCCATTCTTAACATGGGGAAAATCTTTTTACTTTTATTTTTTGTGTTTTTNTAAAAAAACTAATTGTCCCTTTAAAAATTCCCACGTGTCTCACCAAATCTGCTGTGATGACAGCAAAGGTGAAGCTTTAGGAAGGTAGTCAGCTTTGATGAACATACTTGGCTATGGGGGTGGGGTGCTCAGTGGGGTGTCCAGGCATCCAGGCTAGCACAGCAGACACTGGGCTTGCAGTGGAATGTTGCTATGCTGCACAGGCTAGGTTGAGGGCACCTACAATTGCTTGCTTGTAGCCAGGGGCTGAGGTTGTGTGACAGTGGCAGCAGCAGTAGAAGACTGAGAAATGCAAGCAGGTGTCGAGCTGCCAGGCTGGTGTTGAAGCGACCTATGGAGGGGGTCAGAGGGAAAGCCTAAAACCTGTGAGGAGAGGGTACAAGGCACATGAAAAGTGGACACGGGAACAAGCAGGAGAAACTCTCTTGACTGAAAGTGAGGGCATGGGCCAAATGATTGACAGAGTAGGACATCAACGCAGACTCTGATGGCTGCAAAGCCAGCAGTGAGCCGTTGCCTTGTGATCTCATGCCCTGCATTGGATGCCAGATGAAGCAATTACATATATTATTCTATTGTTAAATAAAACTAGGGAGTTAGATATCAGGGTAAAATCCCGATTGATTAGAAAAATAGTGGAGAAGCGACCAGTCACCTCCTCTCTCTCCTTCCTCCATTAAAAAAAGGGCTGTGAATCTTTCTAGGGCCTTCCCTAATACTTCCTATGTTATATGTCCTGGGTCATCCAAAACCTCTATGGCTAATTCTAGTTAGCTAGTTGCTACCTCCACCCTCTGAGTCAAGGTAAACTTCATTGGCAGGCTTGGGAGTGTCATAGTGTAATCAGAACATCCCACAACAGCTCCCAATTACTGAGTTCAGTGATAACTTCAATTTTTTTTTAACTGAAAATGACATGACATCTGACTGAGATAATTTCTCCTTCATCCACAAAATTTGAGGATATACTAAGAATAGCTAATACATAAATATATATATGTATATGTATATATTTGTATATTACAAATAAAGCATACACAGATTTTTATTTTGGAAAGAAGTTTAGTGTCATTATATGCATTGTATGAATGAAAAATATGGAACTTAAAAAATTAATGTGAATGTTATTGAACTCACATACAAAATGTGGAAGTTTAAGAATCTGTATCCAGGCTTTCTGACCCTGAGCACATTAGTCTTTCTGCTTTTACCTCACTTCATATTTTCACCATGGTCCTTTCTGAAAGAATTCAGACTGAATATTTCCAATGTTATATGNGTGATGACAGAGTGGGAAGGTTGGAAATCACTGGAAGTTAGCAGAAAAATATACCTATTCACCAAAATGCTGAAGATACATAACTACAAGCAGTTTCCAGTGGACACAATATTTTTATTACTAAATCTCTAAAAATACATTGCTTTAAATATTTAAAACATTATAGCTCTATATAGGATTGGATTAAATAACATATAGATGTTAAGCATAAACATAATTACAATGACAATATTGTGTTAGAAAGATGCTTAAATATTTTACTCATCCTTTCATGTTTACTTCTTAGTTATTGTAGTATTGCTCAATCATGCACTTTCAGAAAATAGCTGATTTCAAAGTCATCACTTTAAAATTGAACAATGTGAGCAGTTTCNTTTGCTATTTATTGTAAATGATTTGGATTTTACAGAGAAACATCTAGACTTCTAGCTGAATGTATGTTGCAATGAAATGTCAAGTGGCTAAGAATAATTTCAGATTATATGGATTTGCTGTGTAGGGATGTCTATGTTTCCATGAGTCCAGCTACAGTAGAAGGTAAAGTATTTTGAAAAGATATTCTAAAATCTATCTAATGATAAATTTATCTCCCAGACAAAAGGAAAAAACTTAGAAATCATTGTAAATAGGGTCAATTATAATATTTTATGAACTGACCTATCAAGTCGGCATTTGATAAAATTGGTAGAGATGGAAGAGATAAAGATGTATAAAAAGTATAGCTTAATTTAGGGGATGCAATAGTGCACAAAATGTGAAACCATTTGCAATTTTGAGTGCCCTGGTGTAAGTGAGCTGTGGTAATACATTTTTTAACCTGTTCATTGGCTCATTTACAGAACTTACTGCTCAGTGAGACAGAAAAGTAGGATAGCAGGAAGTGAGCAACCTCAACACAAAATCTAATAGGTCTTTTAATAAAAAACCTGGACCCAGATATTGGGGTAAATGCTGAAAGATCAGAAAGACAAAGAAATAAACCACTGCAAGTTCTCACCTCACCAACTCCACGAATTCTCTGACTCAGAGCCTCTGAGTCCTCAACCAAAAGGCCTAAGCTGAAAAAGTCTCCTTGTGGGTGTAGGTGTGTATTTGTTGGAAAAAGTGTGTCACTGTGGGGGCAGGCTTTGAGGTCTCAGATGCTCAAGCCACATCCTGTGTGACATTCTCTTCCTGCTTACAGTGTCTCCAGACATAGACCTCTCAGCTCCTTTTCCAGCACCATGTCTGCCTGTGTGCCACCATGTTTCTCACCATGGTGATATTGACCTAAACATCTGAAACTGTAAGCTAGCCCCAAATCAATGTTTTTCTTTATAAGAGTTGCCATGGTCAGAGTGTCTCATCACAGCAATAGAAACCCTAACTATGACACAGAGGAATCTTGATACTTTTAGTTTGGTAAAAAACTGCTTGAAGGAGTCATTTCATGATAAAGGTTTTCTTTCTTCCCTTTCATAAATCCCCACTTACCTTATTACACATACTCATTCATCTTCCAAACTTCCCAAAGGACTACTCAAGGAGGCAACAGTAGAGAATACTCATTTAATCCTTCAAATATTGTAAGTATCTAAAAGCTTTCGTCTTCACTTCTGAGAGTTGCTGTGGCTCAGCCCTGCAGCACAGATGTTTCCCACTCTCTGTTGTCNTAATTAGAAAATTTCAGGCCTGCTGTAAGGAAGTGAAAGTGATATTGAATCTACTAGTCAGTGAGTTGCTTCATNAAATATAAGTGTGTCTGTATAATAGGGAATTATACTGATGATGGGCCTTTCAATACTATAGGTTTCAAGAAATTAAAGAAATAAGATGCAAGGTTGGTAGTTAAACTTTGTAGTGTTTTACACACACACACACACACACACACACACACACACACACACAATCTGAATTCATCTAAGCCAAGAAGAGTTTTGGCTATTAGTTTTTGATTTTGAATATATCTGAAAATTTATATAGTAAGTTGAACAAACTGTTACTGTCTTGAGGTAAATTGATACTGGACTGCTCTCAAGTTCTTTTGGAAAAACTAAATAGTGATCATGAAGAAAATATAGACAAATGAGGTTTCACTTGCTCGCTATATCCTGAGGTTAAACAGCAAGGCCTAACAAGTTTTGAGAAAAAGTAATATACATTAAAACCCTGTTGAATAATAGCCCCCACATTTTGTCTGAGCAGGAGTACCACAATTGTGACAAAAGTCCTGTAAGGAATATTCTATGTGTCTTATGAGCATCAAGTATTTAGGAATCAGCTAATTTGACATTGGGAGTCTTTAGGAGATAATAATATGTGCCAGCCACAAGATAAACAGTGGAGGTTTCATTGCTTTGCTATAACAATTTTGTATAAAAAAGAGTCATGCTTCCAAAATACTTAGCATGAAGCTAAAATCACCTGAATAGATTTAATTTTAATANAAGGAATATTTTTTATTTATATTCTTTATAGCAAATAACAGAATAATATTGTAATTGATTGAAAATTCAGTTTTGAGATATGTGTGCTAATTCACACTTGTAATCTCAGCCAACAAGGCTGTAAGTTGGAGACCAGTCTTAAATATGCAAAAAGACCTTCATAAAAATACAACAAAAGCAAAACAGGACAAAAATGACCACAACAAATAATTCATTTGTGAACACTTATTTTCTGATGGTCAAAACACTAAGCAATAGAGTTTTTATGGTAGAATTTGCTTTATAGTATGTGAATTTGTCTGAAATATTCTGTAATTTAAAATGTACACTCAAAACTTCAGGAAATTCTAAGACCTGTATTTAAAAAGAAAAACTAATACAAATAATTCCCCAATTGTGGGTCTGTCAAAGGTGGGTAAAAGCTTTGGTCACAGAAGTACACACAGTGGAAGGAGAGAACTCTGGAAAATTGTCCTCTGAATTCAGCAAATGCCTCAGTGTGTGTGCACATGGGACACACACAGACACACACACATTGGTGCACTCACACATACACACACCAAATATAAGTAACATTGAATTTTTAAAAATCTCCAATTTTAAAATAGAAAATAGAAATATGATGAGGGGCCAATAATAAAACGGAATTCCCTGTAAATCAACAAGATACCAACAAAAAGGTTTAGTCACTGAATTTTACTCATAAAACACTGTAACTCTGTGCTAATTCATGGTTGCATCACAATACAATTAAAATGATCAGAATTCTGAAATAAAGAAAGACAGCCGAGTAAAATGAACTTGAACACTCATTAAAAGATCTTGGGAAATTCAGTAAGTNACAATCTTGGTTTTTAAAACAGATTGAAATTCATAAGTTTCAAGACTGGTGTGAGAATTAGCTATTGGCAGGTAAAAGCAAGTGTCCAGTTTGTTTGTTATCTGTTCTTTTGTTTACAGGACATGGAACCAATGTCTTGTAATTCAGAGCATATGTAATGTGTATTAATGAAAGAAGAAGGTCCTTTATGCAATATCATGTAAGAGGATATCAACTTAAAAATGTTACTAAGTTGAGAATAAGGTGGCCTTTTCAATTCTGGGTTTCCACAGGATTAGAACAATATGTTTCAATAAGCTCTAATGGAATAAATAACCATCTAAAGGTAAATCATCTTTGAAATATATTAACCTGGAATGATTTTTTATGTAAATTCCTTAAATTTTATTTGATGATAAATAATTAATTTGTTTTAATCATATATTTTAGCATTCTGAAATTACTACTACAACACAAAGAAAATGTGTTTTTCTTTAGTTTCATCTTTCCCACTCCATTTTCAAAATTCTTTAAGGAAATGAGACTTGAAAAACCTCTTACTGATTAATAGTTCACAAGCAAATGTCTGCACCTGTGTCTTTGAATGATACATTTAAAATCTGAATGATGCATCTGAAAATAACAGTCATTAAAATACCTGCATAATCCTTAACTTTATTGGCATTGCATCAATGCATGGGAAAAAAGCAACCTAAATTTCACTAGTCCCATCAAGAAATACTTTATTTGCATAAAGACTATTTTACAACCTTAATGAATATGCTAAAATTCAAGAATGAACCTCTATTGGTTCTGTAAAGAAAACTACAAAAGCATGTTTTGAAATTTTGGTAATTTGGTAATGTTCATTAGGAATTGCATATGTTAAGAAAACAAAATATAATGTTGTGGTAGGCAAACTTTTATTAATTTTCAATCTTTGACATCATGTCAGTATTACTAGCACACATCTTAGAAGATGGATTATTATTCTAACTCCAGTCAACTTCTGACTAGGATACATGGAAACTCACAGTAGGATATAACTTTTATTGTTTTAAAATTGAGAACAGGGCCAGAGTATTACTCAGTGGGAAAAAAGCATTACCAATCAGCCACTATCTGAGTTTGATCTCTNGGAAATACATAATATACATATATACATAATATAAGAGAACTAATTGATTCCAAAAACTTGCATCATGCCCTGCCCATGTTTAGGCCTCTCCATTCCCATCTATCCTCTCTCTCTTTCTCTCCCTCTCCCTCTCTCCCCCCTCTCTCACACACACACACACACACACTCACACACATATACACACACATACAAATGCACAGAAATTTTTAATCTATGAGTAAAAATACTAAATAATAGAAAAGGTGCATGATATTATTTCATGTTCTTCATGGCTATTTAGTTCTTTGACCATGCTGCAGTACTATGAGATATCCATTTGATCATACTGATCACTGTCACTGAGAACACTGTTTAGTTGCATGGAAAGGAAGGTTTGTATCTATTAATCTTTCTGAGCCTCCCTGCCTGGTTATTAAATGGCAAGATTAATATCTTACCTGTTTGAAGGCCATTGGCTGTCTCTTGATGGATGGTAGTTCACCATCTACTTTATCCAATAATAACCTGATAAAGAGATGATTAAAGCCTGACATCATTCAATAATGTAGCTTGCAAGATTTCTACTCCTAATGATGTTATAATACCAATGACTTGTAATTTATTTTAAGTGAAATTTTTATTAATAGATCAATATCAGGGNTGTAATAGAAGGGTATGTGAATCAAAAGCAGAGTGAAGTCTCAATGGACAACATTTTCCTATAAATCATTTATCAGATTTTAGATATGATTTTCCTTTTTTTAGTTGTCACATTATTAATATTGATCAAATGTTCTTGTGTATATTTCATATAATTGACACTGTCCCTAGAAAACAACACAAATGAAATTTCAGTTGAAACTTATTAAATAAGCCATTTTCCTTAATGAAAATTGTAAAGATCTTTAATGCTAATTCTCANCTCTTTAATAAAAGATATTAAGATTTCCTTGTAAAGAAAGTATTTTTAGTCAGAAACAGTGATAAGTGACTAATTCTTAAAGAATTTAGAAATTACACAGGATTGAATTTTCACCACATAAATCAATTAAGCAAAAAAGAAGAAATTCTGGGATCTTAATCAATTTAAAAGTAAATAATTCTGAAACTAGGCTTGCCTTAAACTCACAGAGATCAGCCTGGCTACATAACCTGAACTGGCCATCTCCTGTGATCAGGCAAGACTTTCAGTGGAGGTATTGGGACACCAACCCAGCCACATATCTTTGGCCTATAATCTGTATTACTAATGGAATGTGCTGGGGTAATGGTGGAACAGAGATTGTGGGACTGGCCAACGAATGACTGGCCCAGCCTGAGACCGATGCCGTGAGAGTATGCTCACCTGTGACACTGCTTTGGAGTGCCAGGACTCAGAGGCTGGATGATGCTGAAACCTAGGATAGAAATAAACACTACTGGAGAAAAAAGTCAATGTAATGATACTTAATGATATTTTGCTATACTCATGGATTGGTGCCTAGTCCAATTGTCATCAGAGAGGCTTCATACGGCAACTGATGGAAACAGATGGAGAGACCTACAGCCCTCAACATTGAACTCAGGTAATCCTGCTGAAGACAGGGAGGAAGTATTGTAGAAGTCAGGGGGTTGAGGACACCACACCAGAATCCACTAACCTGGGCTCATAGGAGCTCACAGAGACTGAACCAACAACCAAGGAGCCTGCATGAGACTGACCTAGGCTCTTTGTATGTATGTGACAGTTGTGCAGCTTGATCTTTTTGTGGGACTCCTAACAGTGAGAACACAGGCTGTCTCTGACTCTTTTGCTGGCTTTTGGGACCCTATTACTCATTCTAAACCTAGGTGCCTAGTCACTAGAGTAAAAACAAAATCACTAACACCAAAGACAATNTGCCTCCACCATAATTCAGCAACCCTAACTACAGTATGCTCTGAGAAATGCAATATAGCTGAAGCATGAAATTAGGCCTTCAAAGTAACTATTAGGAATACCCTGCATGTTCTTTAGGCTCTCACGTTCATCTATCCTTTCGGTCCTGGCTTAATTTTCTTGACCCTTTCCTGTTGTTTGTCTTAACTATAGCTGTCTTTGCTGTCTGTATGTTTCCCAACTATGGCCAACTTGCTTTGTTCTAAACACGTGTTTTTACTACAATCTGACTTGCTGGGTCTATTCTGCTATTGCTGTTAATTGTAAAATTGAATTAATTTCTAAATAAGTCAATAATGGGATAAATCATAATGATTCTGGTTCTAATCACTGGCTCCGCATCTCAGGTCTTATCTACATGCTCCCTAAATTTAAATCATGAAATTAGCGGAAATTAAATGATGATGATATATCATACCACATTAAGCAAAACATGCATCATTATTAAAATCAACTTTAACTTCTGATTCCTTCATGCACCAAATAACATTATATNGTTAATCAATATGAAAATGTTCTTTCCTTCTTATTCAATTATTCACTGTTATTTATCTTTCAGAAAGATAAAAAAATGCAGTTTCAGAAAAATTTGCTCAAGCAATTTGTGATTTTGTCAGGGGAAATGATGCTATAATATGTGTAGCTTTTGACTTTTAGGCAGTGAAGGATATATCAATTCTCAGTATTAAAGTGTGTGTGTGTGTGTGTGTGTGTGTGTGTGTGTGTGTGTGTGTGTGTGTGATAGATTACCTCTTTGTGGATTTACATTACAACTGATGCAATGGTAGGATATTGAACTTGCCAACGACTAATGGAAGTGACTATGGGCCTTTCCCCAGTGTATCTGAACTGTGGTATATTTGTCTTAAGAATGTGGATTACAGTGAGGCGAGATTGCTAAAGCTTTTAATCCCAATTCAGCAGATTGTGTAAATGTGTTACTGAGAGTTNAAGGGTAGCCTGAGTTACACTACAAGACTCAATCTCAAAACAAGAAGTCAATCAAATTAACTAACAGGATTGTGACGCATCTGAGGCAGAGAAGAGATGACAAGCAGTTTGTTTTCACAGGACTTTGAGAAATTTTCACACATGTAGCTTCAGATAGAACCACCAATTATAGCTACATAGAATCTCAAGTGAGTTTAACATAGTGAAACAACATTCCTCTTTTAGCTGACATCAACCAGTTGTTTTTGAATGATGTGCTAAGTGTTTCCCATGGCTTATCTTCTTTAACTCTCAAAAATGAATCAGTGATTCACATCTATTTTTATATCACAACATGATGCTTTGATTTTCAGATAGCAAACTTGTTGCTTGGATTTCCTGTCAGAAACTCATTGCTTGGATAAGCCATTGACACCAGAAATCTCAGATTATAAATGATCATACCAGTATTACAAATTATGTTTTTCCAACATCAAAACTTAATTTTTTAAAGTCTACTGCTAGTTCTTTCACATATGTGTCTTTAGCTTTATCATCCACATATCATAGAATGCTTTATCATCCATATATCATAGAATGGTACCCCCTCATAAATGCATTTCTTATGTGTAATTTTAGGGTAGAATCTTCATAAATGTCTGTGTAATTAAAAAGACCCCTTGAAAATGCTTAGAATATAATGTTAATCTGTAGGGTTAGAAAGTTGTGAAGGGCCGGGCGGTGGTGGCGCACGCCTTTAATCCCAGCACTTGGGAGGCAGAGGCAGGCAGATCTCTGTGAGTTTGAGGCCAGCCTGGGCTACCGAGTGAGTTCCAGGAAAGGTGCCAAAGCTACACAGAGAAACCCTGTCTCCAAAAACAAAAACAAAAAAAACAAAAAACAAACAAACAAACAAAAAAAGAAAGCACTGAAGGAGAGAATATGATATGCCCCTGAACACATTGACAAGTCAATATAAACTGACATTCAAGTACAGTAATACACAATTTTCAAGATATTGATTTTTATAATTGAACAGCCAACTGAAATTTCTGGCATTTCTGTTACTTGCATACATGCAAGAATGTGAATTTCCCAATTTTTGTAAGATTGTATTGTAGTCAATTTTATTTGTGGGTTATGGAGTTAAAACAATCAATAAATGTCAATAATGTGTTGATTTTAGGAATAGTAAATTTCAGTAGACCTTTATCATTCACTTATTTTTTCACTTGCAAATAGACTAAAGTTTAGTATTCAATATTTAAATATCAATAAATATTTGTTAACAATTGTAAATCCTACTCAGGGGCTCAGTTTTCAGCTCTGTTTCCTAACTACTCACAAACACTGTTATGGATACACAAGTCATCTCTGATCCATCATTCTTTAGGCAATTCAAGTTTGATAGAATAATAAACACAATTCAAAAAGTGTTTTCAAAAGAATGCAAGTTTATTCAGATCTTTATTACAAATGACTTATTTTACTCCTTATTGTTCTTANCATTCTCCTACTATTCTTCATCCCCTTATCCTAATTTAACTGGATATAATTTAATCTGTTGACTTCCATTTGTGGAATATTTTATCCCAAGATACATATAATAATTTGTATCTCAAAATATTTTTGAGTACACATCCAGTTTTTATATAGTTCAAAGAAATTTCCACTATGTCTCAAGAGTATGCTCCAAAGTATCATCAATACTCTGTGATATTAAGATATTATTAATTAAAATTTCTCAATTTGGAACCAAGAACAATCAGTAGGACATTCATCATTACATCTGTTAGCAGTCTTCATTTTCATTTACTCAGATGAAGCTGTCTGCGAATTTCTGTGGATATAATCTGACTTCTTTTGGTTATCACAAATGGTTATTTGTGCGATGTGTNTATATTTATTGCTCCTCTTTTTTATTGCACTGCTTGAATTATATAGTAAGAAGGGTTGAGAGGACCTTGAAGTGTAGGCATGAGATATTGGTCAGGTACTCCTGTTCTTTGATATTGTATAGTTGTCACAGGTTTTCAGAAAATGCTTCTTTCAAAGCAATGATTCTAAAGAGTGTCCTGGAAAAGACAAATTTTATATGATGTCTTAGTTAGAGTTTCTATTGTAGTGAAGAAACCACCATGACCACAGCAACACTTATAAAGAAAAATATTTATTTATTTATTTATTTATTTAATGCCTACACTACTGGGGCCTTATTCAGAAAGTCTTTTCCGTGCCAATGAATGCAAATGTATTGCCCACTTTCTTTTCTATCAGCTTCAGAGTATCAGGTCTTATGGTGAGGTCCTTGATCCGTTTGGAGTTGAGTTTTGTGCAGGGTGAGAGATAATCAAGTTTCATTCTTCTACACATAGTTATCTAGTCTGATTAAAACATTTGTTGAAGATAATATCTTTTGTCCAATGCGTTCTGCTAGCCTCCTTTTCAAAAATCAATTGGCTGTAGGAATGTGGGTTTACATGTGGGTACTTAATTCTATTTTATTGATCANTGGGTTTGGGCTGGAGAGATGGCTCAGCCGTTAAAGGCTAGGCTCACAACCAAAAATATAAAAGAAAAATATTTAAATAGGTCTGGCTTACAGTTTAGAGGTTTAGTTCATTATCATCATAGCAGGAAGCATGTTGGCATGCAGGCAGATATGTTGCTAGAGAAGCAACTGAGATTTCTNTATCTTGATCCACAGGCAGCAGGAAGAGATTGCCACACTGAGCCTGGCTTGAACATCTGTGACACCAAAGCCTGCCCTCTAATGACTTCCTCCAACAAAGCTNCACCTACTCCAACAATGCCACTCCCTATGACCAAGCATTCAAACACATGAGTCTCTGGGGGCCATTTCTAATCAAATCACAATATATGGATTGAGGTTGAAAAATTCTACNTAATTCTTTAGATGTCAAAATTCTGGTCTGGTATTGATGATTCACAGACACATTAAAAGCAATAAAAATCTCTTTATTAACTCAACATTTCCCAGAAGTTTCACCTGCATAACCTGAATGTTTATCATGTATTAACCTGATTCAGAAAGAGAGACCTCTGGGACATGCCCTGGAAAATGCTTTTTTAAAGATTAAGAAATACATTTCTAGATGAGCATGGTAGTTTTAGCTTGTAATGTCAGCTCTCTAGGTGGGGAAATCAGGAAGATTGCAAGTTCAAGGTTTTCTTTGGCTGTAGAGTGATTTAAAAGTCAATCTGCTCAAATTAATGATAATCCATTTCATAAAAATAAAATTAAAAAGTGAAAAACAAGACTGGCCCAGAAATGTAGCTCTATTGTAGAGTATTCACCTAGCTTATACAAGGNCCTATATTTATTATTCAGTATTAAAATGTGTGCATGTGAGTGGGGCAGGGCATAGACGGGTATGTTCTGGATTACATTGTTGATTTTAAATATAACTGTATAATTGATATTTCTGCTTAAAAATATATATAACATAAATGATAATTACCTTTATTTACTTACACATGAATCTTTTACATTTGGTCTTTACTCATTTTTTCTAACTAAACTTCATATCTATTCCTTATTCCAACCTATAATTAACATATTAAAACATTCTTCATGCCTTTATTGTGTATTCTTCCACAAAATACAAATAAGAAATCTTATTTAAAGTGTAACCAGTGCCTGCTTCTCCACAGTGCCCTTTTACTACCCTACCTTCAGTCTCTCATACCTGATTAAGCATTTTTATATTGGCTTCCAGAATCTTCCAAGTACTTCTACAGNTTTCTCAGCACAATAGTGGGAAGGATTAATATGTAACTCATCTTTTGTTCTTACCACTCTCAAAATTTTGTGTTATTTTTTATTAATAATAAGAAAAACATTTCAGGAATATATAAATTATCCCTGAAGATCTTCAAGATCCACCCACTTTCATGATTCTAAACATCATTTCCTGTGATTATCTTCCTTGTTTTTATGTGATTTTCAAACAGGTCATGTAAGTTTTATCTTAGGCCAGGCATTATAACAACACTCCATGTATATTAACAAAATCTNGGTTGTTGAATATTGCTATCATTATTATATTGCAACAAATATAAGCTTAGAACAA
>LZPO01087638.1:55629-70736 GCA_001675575.1 Neotoma lepida | reverse complement strand
TAAGCCTTCTGGACATGTAGTATATTTATTGTGTCTGAGACTCAGAAATTTTTAAGGTATCAGTTGAACAACCATATTTTGACCAGTTTTGGGTATTGCTAATCATAGGTGGCTTATTCTATGAGGATAAGAAAATTATCATAATCTGTCTGTCCTCATCCAAGCATATACTAGTGGCATATTTTACTTTTTTGGGTCTGTTATAAGAAATGACTCTTAGTAGCTAACAATTACCTCCATATTACTTCCTTTTTTNAAATTTTTATTTTTATTTAAAAGTTTTTTTTTTTCATTTTACATACCAACCACAGTTTTCCCTCCCCTCCCCTCATCCTACTTATTCTCCACCTTCCCCTACCACATGCTCCCATCCACTCTTCAGAAAGGGTAAGACCTCCCATGGAGAGTCAACAAAGTCTGGCATATCAAGTCGAGGCAGGACCAAGCCCCTCCCCACTGTATCAAGGCTAAGCAAGGTATCCCTCCTAGGAATGGGCTCTAGAAAGCCAGTTCATGCACTAGCTATAAATCATGGTCCCACTGCCAGTGGCCCCCCAAACTACCCAAGCCCCACAACTATCACTCACATTCAGAGGGCCTAGTTTGGTCCCATACAGGTTCCTCAGCTGTCAATTCAGAGTCAATGAACTCCAGCTAGCTTGGGTCAGCTGTCTTTGTGAATTTCCCCATCATTCTGTGGGTTTCCTCATCATGATCTTGATCCCTTTGCTCATATAATCCCTCCTCCCTCTCTTTGACTGGACTCCAGAGCGCCACCCAGTTCTTAGCTGTGGATCTCTGCATCCGCTTCCATCAGTTACTGGATGAAGGTTCTATGATGACAATTAGGGTAGTCATGGATCTGATTACAGGAGAAGGCCAGTTCAGGGCCCCTCTCCACTATTGCTTGAAGTCTTAGCTGGGGTCATCCTTGTGGGTTCCTGGGAATTTCTCTAGCACCAGGTTTCTCTCTAGCTCCATAATAACTCCCTCTATCAACATATCTCTTTGCTTGCTCTCCCTCTCTGTCCCTCCCCCAACTAGAACAGCCCTCATGTTCCATCATGTTCTCCTGCCACCTCCCTTACATCCTCCCCCTACCTCCATGCTCCCAATTTATTCAAGATATCTTATCTATTTCCCCTTCCTAGGGGGATCCATGCATGTTTCTCTTAGGGTCCTCCTTGTTTCTCAGTGTAACCAAATTATTTCTAAATAGTTCCAGAGTTAAGTAATCTTACAGAGGTTGAGATCTTTCCAGAGTTGTGAAACTTTTGTGAGGATCTGAAGAAACAAATCTAGTTTTTGTTGTTGTTCTGTTGTTATCAGCTTTACAGTGTNGCCCCCATATCCTTGTTCTTGGCCTTTCCTGTCTTCAAAGTCAACAGGGGTCTGTATTAGTATCTTCCTCACATCCTCTCTTATTCTATCTCTGAATCTCCAAAATCTCTATCCCACATTAAAGAGCTCTGTGTTTATCTTGTTCCTACATGGATTACATCTTTAAAAGCCAACTGGTTAACAAGTTTAAAACAAACTGAAACTCTAATTTCCTTTCCCATGTATGCTAACACAGTCAGATTCTAGGGAATAGAATGTAGACATCTGTGTGAGAGACAATGTTTTGCATACCACATCAATGTGTTCCAATATGGTAGAATTATTCTTGCTGTGGGCCTTCGAGATTTGACTCAGGCTGGAAGTCTTCCAACACAGATGTAAGACTTGTATTATTTCTCAATTTCTATAAGGAATTGTGCCAGAATTTTGAAGGGTATTGAATTGAATCAGTAAATTTCATTTAGTGGGATGACCATTTTTACAATTTTAACCCTACTGTTCTGCCTTACTCTCAGTTCTATTGCTGTGAAGAGACACCATAGTCTCTGTAACCCTTATAAAGAAAAACATTTAATTGAGGCTTACTTACAGTTTCAGAGGTTTAGTCCATCATCACATGGCAGGAAGCATTGCTGGAAGCATGTCTATGCTCAGGCAGACATGTTTCTGGAAAGGAGCTGAGAGTTGTACATCTAGATCCACGGGCAGCAAAAAGAGTAAAAGCCACTGGGCTTGGCTTGGGCTTCTTCAAATCCCAAAGCCCACACGCCAGGTACACTCTTCCTCTAATGGGGCCACACTCACTCCAAGAATCCACACCCACTCCAACAAAGCAAAGCCTGCTCCAACAAGGCCTCACCTCCTAACATATCTCAAGTTGGGCCACCTCCTAATGACTAAGCATTCAGATATTTGAGCCTAATGGGAGCCATTCCTATTCAAACCATCACACATTCCTTAAGCATGGGAGATATTTTCATCTTCTACTGTCTTATTTGATTTCTTTTTTAATGTCTTAAATTTTTATTGTACAAGTCTTTCACTTGTTTGGTTAGAGTTATCGCAAGATTTATTTTGAGGTTATTGTGAATTACCTTCCCATAATTTCTTTTGCAGTATGTTTGTCAGTTATGTATAGGAAGATTATTGAATTTTGTGTGTTAATTTTGTATCCTGCTCCATTGTTGAAAGTTTTTATCAGATGTAGAAGTTTATTGGCAGAGTTTTTAGGGATCTTTTCTTTATAAAATCATAATTGCAAATAAAGACACTTTTCTCCCTTTCCTATTTATACCCTCTTGTTCTCCTTCAGTTGTCTTATTGCTCTAGCTAAGACATCAAGTACTACATTGAAGAATTATGGAGAATGGAAATATCCTTGTCTTGCACCTAATTTTAATGGAAATGCTTGAATTTTCTCTCTGATTAAGATGACATTGATGGTGGGATTGCTGTTAATTGCCACTATTATGTTAAGGTATTTCCCTTGTATCCCTAGTCTTACCAGGACTATTTTCTTTTAAGTGTAAAATATTGTATTAAAAATACTGTAAATCATAACAAAATAATGACAAAAATCAATTAGATACTTTACCAAAGTCATCACCAAAGATGATAAATACCGAAGTTGTAGAGACTGTATCTGACTGAAAGGCCTTATTCATCTCTGATAGTAAGAAAATTGCAGGAATGTAAACAATTCTTAAGAGTCAAGATAGCTAGTATCCATGGATTATTATATAATACCTATTCAAATTTTTATCCTTGGATAATTTATATCTCCTGGGCACACCTATGATGGATTTAATTGGATTATTTTAAGGATGACCTATTCTAAATATGGACCACACATTCTGGTAGTGGCTCACATAAAAAGAAATGGAAGAAATAGTTTTTCTTTATTCCTTCTTCTCCTCATTCTAACTGACAAGTTCCTCTATCTTATTGCTGGGATTGGGATTAAATCCAACTTTCTTCAATATAGATTAAGAACTGACAACTTTGCAGGTATCCTCTTGGACTCTACCAGACTGGGACTGCAGAGATCTCCATCCTCATGGACTGAACCACTATTAGATTCTCCTTCTTTCTGTGGTGAGATAGTCATTATTGGAATACCCATATTACACTCTGTAAGCTAGTCCAATAACTCCCATATATACTAATTATTGGATCAGTTCTTGTCATTTTGAGTACCTGAATACACCTATAGACACATTGATTTTTAACAAAGGAGTTCTTAAATAATTAAACCATTGTTTCTTCCTCTATAACATATGTTACACATTAAGTTTTTAAATTTTTAATTTGTACTTATTTATATATAAATAAAATTATTTTTCTATTGTTATCATTATAATAAGAAGCACTGCAAACATACTAAATCATCTAAAGCAACTTCTGTCTGTCGCAAATCGGGATTCAGATTAGCCTATGTTCCTTGAGATATTATTATTCACCGGAAATTGAATATTGTGGTCTCAGATGAAAATTCCTGTTGCAGACTTTCATTAAGTTGATTTTTTTCTCCACTTTAAAAATTCTTCTCTTATATATTACATCCTGTTTCCTCCCCCTCTACTCTGCCTTCCCCCTTTCTTCTTCCCCAGATCCACTGCCCCTCCTTCTCGCGTAAGGAAAGAGCAGGAGCTCCAGTTATATCAACAGAGCACTGCATAAAAAATGACAGTAAGACAAGTCACAAGTCCTCATACCAAGGCAGGGTGAGGTAGCCCCGTAGTAGAAAAAGGGTCCCCAAAACAACCAAAAGCTTTAGAGGTATCCCTATTCCCACTGTTAGGAGTCACATAAGAATATCAACCTTACAACCATGACATATACGCAGAGGATGTAGCTCAGACCTGTATAGGCTCTGTGATTGCCACTTCAGTCTCTTGTGATTCCCTTATGACCCCTGCTTAGCTGATTCTGTTGTGAGTGTTCTTGCGGTGTCCTTGACCTCCCTGCCTCCCACAATCCTTTCTCCACCTTTTCTCTGGTGTTCTCCAAATGCTGTTCAATATCTCCCTGTGGGTCTCTGCATATGTCATCTGTTCCCATCAGTTGCTGAATGATGCCTCTCTGATAACAACTGGGCTAAGTACTAATGATCTATGAGTATAGCAGAATATCATTAGGAATTATTTCACTTATTTTGTTTCCTTTTTGCCATTCCTGTTCAGTTCTATCCTAGAACTCTAGGCTCTGGTTCTTGGCATCCAGGCAGTGTCAGGGGTCGGCTCTCTCTCTTGGCATGGGTGTCACATTGGACGAGTCATTGGTTGGCCATACCCAAAAGTTCTTGGCACCATTACCCCAGCATATCTTACAGACAGGAAAAATTGTAGGTTGATGGTTTTGTGGCTGTATTAGTATCATAGTCCCGGCACTGGAAGCCTTGTCTGGTTGCAGAAGACAACCGGTTCAGGATTCCATATCCCCCATTACTAGAAGTCTTCCCAGAGTAACTTTCATAGATGCCAGTGAGTTCCCACTGTACTAGGTTTCCACATTACCCCCTTCAAATGTCTGTCAATTGCAATAATCTCTCCCAGTGTTCTCTCCCTCTAAACCTCACTCCCCACACTTGATCTATCCTGTTCATATCCCCGATAGCCCCCACTTGGATCTGTTAAATCTATTCCATTTCCCCTTCCCTCCTTGTTATTTAGACTCTCTGGGTCCATAGACTATCCTCCACTTAAAATTAATACCTATATATAACTGAGTATATATTATCTTTGTCTTTCTGGATCAGGTTTGCCTCAGTCAGGGTGATTTTTTTTCTAGTTCTATCCATTTGCCTACAAATTTCATGATGTCATTTTTTAACACAGCTGAGTAAGACTCAATTGTTGAAATGTACCACATTTTGGTTATCCATTCTTCAGTTGAGGGACATCTAAGTTGTTTCCAGCTTCTGGCTATTATGAATAAAGATGCTGTGAATATAGTTGAGCAAGTGTCCCTGTGGTAGGATGAAGCATCATTTGGGTATTTTCCCAAGAGTCATAGTTGCGTCTTGTGGTAGATCAATTTCCAATGTTCTGAGGAATCATCATATTGATTGACATAGTGGGTATAAAGTTTGTACACCACCAGCATGGAAGCATGTTCCACTTCATCCACATCCTCACCAGTATGAACTGTTACTTGTGGTTTTTTGTTTGTTTGTTTGTTTGTTTGTTTTATCTTAGCCATTCTGACAGGTGTAAGATGGAATCTTGAAGCTGTTTTGATTTGCATTTCCCTAATGACTAAGGATGTTGAGCTCTTCTTTAAGTGTTTCTCAACCATTTGAGATTCCTCTATTTCGAATTCTCTGTTTAGATCTGTATCCAATTTTTATTTGGGTTATTTGGTTTATTGATATCTAGTTTCTTGGGTTATTTATATATTTTAGATATTAGCGCTCTGTCAGATGTGGAGTTGTTGAATCTTTTTTCATTCTGAAGCCTGTCTTTTTGTACTGTCAAAGATTTCCTTTGTCTTCCAGAAGCTTTTCAGTTTCACAAGATTAATTGTTGATCTTAGTGACTGTGCTTTTGGTGTTCTGTTCTGGAAATTTTCTCCTGTGCCAATGTGTTCAAGGCTATTCCCCACTTTCTGTTCTATCAGGTTCAGTGTATCTGTATTTATGTTGGATGTCTGATCCATTTGGACTTGAGTTTTGTGCAAGGTGACAGATATGGATCTATTTGCATTTTTCTACATGCCGATATCCATTGGACCAGCACAATTTGTTGAAGATACTTTCTTTTTCTATTTTTTATTTCTGGATTATTTATCAAAAATCAAGTGTCCATATGTATGTGGGTTTATGTCTGGGTCTTAATTCTGTTCTATTGAACAACCTGTGTGTTTTTATACCAATGCCATGTGGTTTTTATTATAATAGCTTTGTAATACTGCTTGAAATCAGAGGTGGTGATACCTCCTAAGTTCTTTTATTGTACAGGATTGTTTTTGCTATCCTAGATCTTTTGTTTTTCAAGATTAAGCTGAGTATTGTGTTTTCAAGATATGAAAATAATTCTTTTGGAATTTTGAAGGGGATTGGGTTGAATCTGTAGATGCATGTTTGTAAGATGGCCATTTTTACTATGTTAATCATACTAATCTATGAGCATGGTAAATCTTTCCATTTTCTGATATGTTCACCAATCTCTTTCTTTAAAGACTTAAAGTTCTTGTTATACAGGACTTTTACTTCCTTGCTTAGAGTTATAACAAGATAATTTGTATTTTCTGATTTTGTTGAGTACAGGGTTTTNAAGTATTATCTAATGATTGTTTGGATTTCCTTAGAGTCTCTTGTTATGTCTCCCTTTTCACTTCTGATTTTGTTAATTTGGATATTCTCTCTATGTCTTTTAGTTAGTTTGGGTAAGGGTTTGTCTGTCTTGATTATTAGTAAAAATGGCCATCCTACCCAAAACAAACCATAGAATCATCACAATCCCCATCAAAATTCTAGCACAATTCTTTACAGGCATTCACAAGAAAATTATCAACTTCCTCTGGCAAAACAAAAACCCAGGATAGTTAAAACAATCCAGAACAATAAAAGAACTGCTGCCAGTATCAACATGCCTGATTTCAAGTTCTACTACATAGCTATAGTAACAAAAAAAACCACAAGCTATTGGCACAAAAACAGAAAAATTTAACTGAAGATACAGATATAAACCCACATATTTTGAGTCCTGACATTTGATAAGCCAGAGATATATATTAGAAAAAAAAGACAACATCTTCAATATATGATGATGGCCAAATTGGATGCCTGCATGTAAAAGAACGCAAATAGATACGTATCTGTCACCCTGCACAAAACCTAAATCTGAGTGGATGAAAGACCCCAACATAAAACCATATACACTGAACCTGAAAGAAGTGATAATGGGGAATAGCCTTGAATGCTTTGGCACAGGAGACAACTTCCTGAACACATCAACAATAGCACAGACGCTGTGATCAACACTTAATCAATGGGACCACATGAAACTGAAAAGCTTCTGTAAGGCAAAGAGCACTGTAAATCAGACAAAGTGACAGCCTGCAGAAAGAGAAAAGATTTTTTTATAACCAATTCCACATCAGATAGAGGACTAATATCCAAAATATATAAAATACTCAAGAAACTAGATATCAAAAAAATCCAAATAATCCAATTAAAAAATGGGATGCAGATCTAAATAGAATTCTCAGTAAAGGAATGGCTGAAAAACACCTAAAGAAATGTTTAACATCCTGAGCCATCAGGCAAATGCAGAAGAAAACTGCTTTGAGATTCTATCTTATACCTGTAA
The DNA here is from genome assembly GCA_001675575.1 of Neotoma lepida. Lineage (NCBI taxonomy): Eukaryota > Metazoa > Chordata > Mammalia > Rodentia > Cricetidae > Neotoma > Neotoma lepida. Next base: position 63,084 of record LZPO01087638.1, on the reverse strand, counting down.
GAGTAGCCAAGTTCAATCACACAAGTGACAGCGAATGCTGGAGAGGATCTGGATCAAGGGTAGCACTCCTCCATTGATTCTGGGATTTCCAACTTGTACAGTCACTATGGAAATCAGTATGGCACTTCCTCAAAAACCTGGGGATCAATCAACCTCAGGATCCAGCCTTACTACTCTTGGACATGTACCCAAATCTGCATCCTATCACAAGGACACTCATTTTACCATGTTCATTGCAGCTTTATTCATAATATCCAGAAACTGGAAACAATCTAGATGTCCCTCATCTGAAGAATGGATAAAGAAAATGTGGTATATTTACACAATGGAGTACTACTCAGCTGTTTTTTTTAAAGGCATTATGAAATTTGCAGACAAATTGATGGAACTAGAAAAAAGTCATCCTGAGTGAGGTAACCCAGGCCCAGGAAGGTAAATATGGTATGTACTCACTTATAAGTGGGTATTAGCAATTTAGAAAGTGATAATGAAACTAGCATCTTTAGACCCAGAGAGGTTAGGTAAATAGAAGGGGTCTATGGGCAAGTATGGATTTTTCTCAAAGAGGAAAAATAGGTTGCATGGGTGACTGGGTTCAGGTTTAGACAGGAGTTGGAGGTCAGGTGGCAGGGAGATGGGATGGAGAAAGAGAATGCGAGGAGAGATGTCTGGAATTGGGTGGAGAGTTGGTGGGTGATATGGAAACCTAGTTCAGAGGAAAGTTCCTAGAATTTATGAAGGTGATTCTTATTAGGACATCTAGTAATGGGAGATGTGGAATCTCAACTGGCTATCCCCAAACAGCCCAGGCTGTTGCTAAGACAAAGGGTGGCTCTTGGGAAAAGGACAGTGGGGCCCCATTGCTGAGGACAACATCCACACGTCACTGAACTTGGAGAGTTCAAGTTGGTGCCTACACGGAGTCTTCACCACTATGTCCTAGTCTCTTTGATGTGGAAGGCACTCTGTGGGCTCCTGAAAGAGAAAAGTGGACACCAACCCAACAATAAAGCCTTCGACCTTCAGTCTGTCCTGTCTGCAAAATGTGCTAGGGCAGTGATGGCGCAGAAGTTGTCTGGATAGTCAACCAAAGACGGATTGACTCAAGGCCCACTCAACGTGAAAGAGCGCAAATCAGACATTAATGGGGTAGCCAGAGACAGATGGCCCAGAGACCTAGGATAAAACCAAACAGAACTGGTCTTTAAAAAAATGTATCAATATAATGACTCTTAATGATATTCTTTTCTACTCATTGATCGGTGTTCTATTCAATCATTGTCAGAGAAGCTTCTTCCAGCAGCAGATGGGAACAGATGCAGAGACCCACAGCCAGACATTTCACTGAGAGAGAGAGAGTCTAAGTGGGAGTTCTCCATCCAGTCCCTTCCCTCAGAGCTCAGGAAATCTGGGGAAGAGGAGACAGAAAGACTGTAAGAACAAGAGAGGGTAGCAGACACTAGAGAATTAAGGCCCTCTGCTGTATCAATTAAGCAAGGCTCATATGAGCTCAAGTAGACTCAAACAGCAAGTACAGGGCCTATAGGGGTCTACACCAGGCCCTCTGTGCATATATTATAGCTTTTAGCTTAGTATTTCTATGGGACTCCTGACTGTGAGAATGAGTGGGTCTCTGACTTTTGTTCCTGCTCTTGGAACTCTTTTTCTCTTACTGGGTTTTCCTGTCTAACTTCAACATGGTGGTTTTTGCTTCATTTTATTAGATTTTATTTTATTTTGTCATGTTTGGTTGTTATCTCTCAGAAATCTATTCTTTTCTAATGAGAGACAGAAAGGGAATCTATCCTGAGTGGAGGGGAAGTAGGAAGGAACTAGGAGAAGTAGAGGAATGGGAAACCACCATGTACTGTATGGAAAAAAAGATTCTACTTCCAATAGAATGAAATTAATATGTGATGGCTTATTATTACAAGCCCTCACCCCATTTCAAAGAAAGATTAGATGAGAATAATAAATCCTCCTGGACAAACACCAAACTTTGCTGGTTAGTCCAACAACTAGAGCTTGTGGCATCATCACTCAAGCTTCACTCATCCAGATTGGTAGCTCTGCCCATTCAGCTCAGGTGTCTATAGCACATTTGACATTTGTATCCTGGCCTCATTTGACATAAAGATTTGTGTGGCTTTCTTGGCTTTGCCAGTACTCTGGGATTTCCTTAAACTTTTGTAACTTCATATACTAGTTTCTCAAGACCTGAAGGAGAATGGACAATGCCGCACATTGTCTGGTCCATTGTTTTCTGGAGTCTGGGTGTCAGCCTTCATTGCCCCATTTATTTTATACTGTTTTTATTTTTGTGGAAATATTACCATGTAGAAACATTGCCAGATTCTTTTGCCACCACCTTATGTGATATGACTCACTTTGGCTGTGACTTCATTGGCCTGTGTAACCTGGTGGCTAAACTTTGAAATCTAACCTCCCAAGCAGTTGCTTTGAACAGATGTCTCAGTTTACTTTCTATTCCTTGGAACAAAATTCATTTTAAAGGCAAGAACTTTTATTGTCTTGGATATAACACTCAAGGCATTTTTTTTGTTGCAAAGTAAAAAGATTATTCTCAGTTTTGTCAATGCCCTCAATAATTTTAGATGTTTTATTTGGGACCCAAGTCCAAGGCATAATTCATGATAATTTAAGAGGCCCTCATGGTCCTTTCTCAGTAAACTGCACATATTTTAGTTAATGTAAACCTGGAAGAGAGTAATAAGTGTGAATCATGAATAATAAGAATGTTATGGGGTTTTGAGATTATTTCTGTCAAAAAAACCTAATTCATTACTTTTAAATACAACCTCATTTAAGTTCCAGTACAAAGACAGAATGTAGTTTAACTGTTTTATATATTGTTAATTGATTTCCCTAGTTCACTTGATTCATATTTCCNTTTCTATAGAACCAAAGGTGACTTTGAGTGCCTGATCCCCCTGTCCCTGCATCCTTTGTTTTGACTATATTATTTGCCACTCTGTCAGGTTTATGGTTCTCGTGACTGGACCAGAGCCTATATGTTCTAAGTTGGCACTTAACCAACTGAGCTATATTCCACTCCCTAGACCAGTTTCCTGTATAGTCTTCTCCTTTCCTAACAGTCATAAGGCAGAATTCCACTGTCCACACTTTGTTCACACTGTAGGTATTCTGTTCGTCATCTACACAGCTATCAGAATGCTCAATTGCATTAAGCATTGCCTACAACACTTGAAGTTTTCTAGCCTACAACTCTCCCAAGTTTCTCCTACAACCAACAATTCACATAGGTATTTAATCATAGCAATAGCCCCACTTTTCAGTGTCAATTTTCTGTATTTATTTTTTTTATTTGCTATGATAATATATTGAAATGTTCCTTTGTCTTTCAGTATGAGGGAATATAGTCCACAGCATGAGGTGGTATGAGCATGAGGTATTTGGTGATCTTGTGTCCACTGATAAAAATGCAGGGATAGATGAACACTGGTACTCAATTAGCTCTCTTCTTTATCTTCTTTATTTCCTTCCAAGACTCCATGCCCTGAGATGCAGTCACTCACATTTAGCATGCATCTTTCCTCCTGAGTTAAAGATGTGTAGGTACTATTACAAAGATACACACAGAGGTTGGTCTCCAAGGAGAATACAAATCCAGACAAGCTGACAATAAACATTGCTCATCATACACATGTAACATGTGTCTAAGAAGTGGCAGAGGAGTTTCTGTAAGCATTGTTTCAAGGGTCCTCCCAGTTGTATAATTCCTCCTATGCATAATTTTGCTATTATGCATTTATTTGAGATTTGATAAATGTTATATACTATCTAGGTATGGAAAATAAAAAATAATTATTTCATGATCAATGATTAATACTTTATTCAGTACTTATCTATTGCTGTGAAAGAAATAATAACCAAGGAAACTTATAAAAGGAAGGATTTGTTTTCGATTACCATCTAGAACAGTGGTTCTCAACCTGTGGGTCACAACCCCTTTGTGGGTGGGATGATCCTTTCACAGGGGTCACCTAAGACCATTAGGAAACACAGATATTCATAAACATTATGATTCATAACAGTAGGAGAANTACAATTATGAAGTAGCAATGAAAATAATTTTATGAGTGGGGGTCACCACAACATAAGGAACTGTATTAAAAGGTCACAGCATGAGGAAGGTTGAGAACCACTGATTTAGAGAGTTGGAGTCCATGATGGCAAAGAGGAGGGAGCAGGTAGCAGAGGCCAGAGCAGCAGCTCAGAGCTCACATCTTCAACACCAAACACAAAATAGAATGAAATGTGGCACGGCACTCTTTGAAACATCAAAGCCCACCCCTAGTAACATACTAACTTACAAGCCAACAATCCCCATCAGATGAGTTTTCAAATTATCTAAAATTCACTGCTTATATTTAATTTAAAGTTGCAAAAGTAATTGATGGAGAAAATTTACATTTATGCCTATTCTATCACCAGAAACAAAGGAATATTTGAGAAAACATGATACAGATTGAAATATAAAAAAGAATTTTTGAATTTTACTCCTAATTTATTTTTATGTTTGTGAGCAAGGAAAGGGTATTCTGATTTTCAGTTTGATCCCTATCACATCTGATTTTAGTTACAGAAGTCAAAGGTAATAAAAGTATGCCTCATTGAAGAAGTGGCATTTTTGCTGACACCAAAAGTAAGGGAGCTATGTAAGCAAGCAATTGGGGAAAGTGAATACCAATTTTTCTTAGATTACTGTCAAATTTTAATAAAATTTGCATCTAAAAGGTTGCATCTAGATATGAAGATGATTTGCAATAACCAGAGAGTGTAAGAGAGATATCAAGTAGTAACTATTTTACACTCTCTAGTCATTTCTAATGTATGGGCTCTANAATTTGGTAAACTCAGATAATATTAAAAGCTTGGAATAGTCTTCTCCAGGGAAGAACACACCAATTGATTATCCAATGCCAAAACATTATCCCTTTAAATACACATATAAGTAACATTATATAGATTTGGCAGCTGTATTTATGTACTTTGGAAAAAATATGCACCCATATATGATAGATATATATATATATATGGGGGGGTGTCTCTACAATCTGGAAATAAATAAAATGAAATGAGGAAATTCAGTAAGAATCATGTGGTAGAAACTGGTAGAGGCAGGGCTGCCATACCTGCACTGTGTGAAGATATTTTGGTAAACAGACCTGAGNGCAAGGATAATGTCATTTCGATTTGTGAGAAATTGAAGAGGAAAGGTGTGAGAAGGAGTTAAACATTTAGCCTAACCTTTGTATAGACTTCTNTAACTTGTGTCATGATTTGTGTATTTGCTGTTTTTCCTTTATTTTCTATAAATCTAATATAAATGATTGAGCTTTATTTATCCATTTAAAATCTATCTATCTATCTATCTATCTATCTATCTATCATCTATCTATCATTTATCTATCATTTATCTATCTGAGTATCTATCATCTATATCTATCATCATCATCTCTATATATATCTATCTGTCTGCATCTGCACACTCACATGTGTGTGTGTCCTTTTTGGAAACAGTATCAATTTGGCACAGACTTACCTTGAACTTGAACTGCAATCCATCCATCATGTCCTCACCTATTACCAAATGCTGGGCTCATTGTGTGTGTCCCTACACCTAACCTTAATTACATTCTTGTATAGTGTTAAATTCATATTTTTCTTGTGACATGAATAACAGGGCTATGAATTTCAGATTTGATCAGATTTATTTAAGACTTGGTGTTTAAATGACACTGGTGCCTGAAAAAATATATATTTTTAAAAATTAATATAATAAAAATTATGAGATCCAATATCTTATAGAGTAAAAAGGTGCCAGTAATATGTAATGATGAGATTATTCTAAAAGAAATGCCAATTAAATTACATATTTTTCTATTTTTACAGTTGTATATTCTAGCTATAGCTAGGTATCTCTATATCAGAGAACTGAATGTGCACTTGTGTGTATCTGGGTGTTTATACATGTTTCTATTATAAAGTTTAAATGAGAACTATGAGATCTGAGTTTTTCAAGATGAAAAATAAATTCATGCTAGTCATTGCTGTTGTTTGATTTTACGAAACACAAGTAATATTTTTTTCATTCTGACTTTACTTCATTTCCATTCGTACAAACCATCCCACTGATGAGCTGTAATTAGATTGCTACTGTAGACCACCTTTATTGAGAGAGAATATCTGTGGATCATTTGGCATGGATTATGGGAACAGTTATTCCTTAGAAGTATTTTCTTAGTTACTCAGAGCATTCTGAAACTTACCAAATCTTATGGAATAAAGCCACTACAAATTCCTCAGTGCAAGCCTCATGAAAATATCTGTGCATAAATGTGTAATAGTGGAAAAATAAATATATTGAACAAAAGACTATGTGCATGTACAAATCTTTCAAATTAGAAGTGAACACTTCATTGGGAAAAAGAGCATTTTAAAAGTGTTCACACTTAGACTCTTTCCATCTGTACCATCAAAGAATCACTACAAGGNAGCATGATAATGAACACTAAGATATAGTTTTATAGCTGCTTTTATTGAAGAATAATATACATTAGGTCAAGTTTAAACAATGGAATCACACTTATATTTATCTTCATGTTTCTTGGTCTCACTTATCCATTTCTCCCTCAGTGCCTGCTAAACCAAGCAGTTTTAGAATATAGAGGATCATTCACAAATTGTGGCAGGTATTCAACCTGCAAATTTCAGAGCTGTCAAGGCTGAGTGTTTCAATCATTTCTGACATCTCCTGGTATTTCCTTTCATATTCCAGCTTCTATAAATAATATCCTTTCTTAGGTACAATTTTAGGTTCTCAGGCTTGTTTCTCCCTACAATATAAAGAAAAGTTGTATTTTATNTCTTAGCGTGTCCTTGATTTTTTACCATCAGTTTGAAAAGAAATATGATTGTAAACTGCATTGATGAATAGAAATACGTTAATAGATAATACAGTAAAATTGGCATACTATTTAGCCCTTGAAAAAGTGCTTCCTTTGATGATTTTAGAATGTTTTAAAAACTTTATAATAATACCTGTTCCAAAATAGGATATACATTTTGAAACAAACTCCTTATGAAGATTATCAATAATTGTTACATTTATATAAATATTCAAGTATAGCAGCTGAAATGATTACATTATTAAAAATGTAAAATATACATTTTTACACAAATTTCTTACATTTGAAATAGAACACTGGCATGAATTAACTTTAGGCATGAATTTATACTCTAGGGAAGATGTTCTTATAATTTTTTCAGNATCAAAATATGATATAAGAAGGATTCTAAGGAGAAATTTAAGAGTGTACTTTTTATTGTTTTACANTATGTAACCATTTTGTACTCTATTATATTCTCCATGTTGTTGTAAGTAAAAATTAAATAAGCAATTTGAAATAA
>LZPO01087638.1:41136-54486 GCA_001675575.1 Neotoma lepida | reverse complement strand
AAAAAAAAGAAATAATGGAGGAATTCTATTCCTGAGTTATGAGACTTTTTATAATGTGTAAGACATTATTTTATGTGAATAAGGACTTTACTGCTAATAGTTTCTTATACTGTTTTTCTTTCTGCTTTTTTCTCCCATTTTAACAGAAAAATCATGAATTTTCTAATTCTCCACATATTTTATTACAAGGATACTTATACTCTTTGCTGTTGTCATGGAGACCTCTACCCGTATTTTCTTCTAGAATTATAGCTTATGAATGTATTGTAACTTATAGTTACTTATGAATTGTAACTTAAAATTAAACTTATGAATGTGTGTGTGTGTGTGTGTGTGTGTGTGTGTGTTGAACACTGTAATCTTACCACATGAAACTTACTGTTACACATTGAATAAGCTTTTTATTGTTTTGATTTTCACCATCTATTGAAGAAACTCTTCTTGTATGGTAGTATTTTTTGCTTTCTTTGCTGAAAATCAATCTGGGGAACATGTAAATTCTGAACTCTGTGTTCTGTGTTCCCCAGCATTTGTTAAGATATTACCAGGTTATGTTGGGCAGCTGAGCTTTATAGTATGTCTTGAAATTACTTACTTTGATACTTCCAGCTCCCTTCTTTTTGATGAAAATTGCTGAGTCTATTTGGGATTCTTTATGACCAGATGAAATATCTGTTTCAAATTTGTTTAAAGAATGGTGTATGAGCAAGCTTTTTGGAGCCTACTGCCTATAGTGAGACACCTCACAAAGCCTTGAGGCAAGGGGAGGGACTTAGACCTGCCTCTACTGAATGTACCAGGCTCTGCTGACTCCCTCCACATGGAAGACCTTACCTTCTTGTAGGAGGGAATGGGAGATGAGTTGGGAGAGGAAGCTGGAGGGGCAGGAGGAAAGAGGGGAAACTGTGATCGATATGTAAAATGAATAAAAAATTTCTTAATAAAAAACAGCTATTATAATCCAAAAAAGAATAATATTAATAATAGATAAGTATTTCTGTTTTTTAACTTGTTTATAAAGATCACACAAATAAATACAGATTCTATGCACCAAAATTAATCAGATCCAAGTTCTATAGAACTTGGTGAACTTCTTTAAGTTTGGAATAGACAATATGAACAGAAGCCATGGAGCTCCACATTAAATTTTACACTTTCAGTAAAGAATATAATTTGAACAATTATTTACCACCAACCTCCCCCAAAATATTCATGAAAAAATTATAATTAGAAAGACAATTGGCTTTATATTTTCTTTTGAAACTCATGCTCATTATGTGACTTCACTCCTTCCTTTCCTTATATTCTGGTTCTTTGATCATTATTATTCTGGCTTGATTTGTTTCATAGAATTCCAAGTTAATAGTTGTGTGCACCTCGATCCATCCATTTTGTTTATGTTTTATGTAATTGCTCAAAATGTCTATTTCGTAGTTCCAATTTTAGTAACTACTTTTAAATTACAGTTTGTTTCCTCATTTTTCACATTTTATTAGAGATACCTCCGAAGGTAAACAGCACCTCTAGTCCACAATGCCACATGTTTTTAACATGATAATGAAGGAAATTTTGAATTATGTGAAAAACTCAATATATAGAGCTTCATATTCACTCATAAGAGAGTTTGTTTATGTGTATAGAAAGGTTCCGTAAGAAGCATCTCAATGAAGTTTCTGGCACTAAAATATGCCCGTATGAGTCATACAGAGACATTGTCGGGCACTGATGAGACTGTATTTAAGGCTTATGAATTCCATGAAACTTTCTAGGGTTGAGGGACTCAAAAAGCTATGATTCACAGGTACTCCCCGCAAGGCTACAAATGCGGACAGTGACTGCTGAGGAGAGAAACTGTCTCCAGTGGAGACGACTGTCAACTCGGCTGGAATGCCGCTTTCATAAGTTACTTTTCAGCNGCAGTGGGGTTTTCAGTGATGCAACTGGCTTGAAGTCCCCCATACTCTGTGTGTCACAGCTCGCTCAAGGTCCTGCAAGTGACCCATAAACCCAGTGGTTTCCACACTGTGCATGTGTGGGATTCTCTGTTCTACTGTAGTTTACTAGCTGAGATAAAGAGACATTTGTTCATATCTTTCCAGGAAATGCCATGCAATAGAAAGCAATCACACAAGACAAGGTAGAACACATTTTTAAAAATTATTTCTTTTATTTTTGGGGATTATAATATAATAATAAAAAATGCTTTTTAAATAATTGCTGTTAGGATGATAAAGTAGGGTCTCCAGCATCTGCCAGTAGGGGGAGACCATGCACAGGGCAAAATCATTACTGCTTAGTACATTGCCTTAATATAAAGGGAGATGACAATTGGAAAGACATTTCTGTGGATCCATAGACAGCTGAAGAAAATACAAATCCTATAACTAAAAATATGCCAACATCTATCCTATATTTATTAACCAATTTTTCTATTATAATGAACACTTTTCAATGAAGAGCAACTTAAATATTAACTATGCTTAATTTAATTTGGATAAATATGGCACAAACAAGGCCAGCTATGCACAAAAGTGTGTATTATAATTTATGAAGACTTTGANTTTATATATGTTGCCACAATCAATAGAATTAGTTGTGAAGCCAACTGGATGTCACAGTAAGTTTTCTGTTTTTTATTACCATATAGTAATTAATTAACACACTCACTTTTGCTATAGGATTTTTGTAAATATGAATACTCATAGAATGTTAGTCTTACTGACAATAATTTATTCGTGTTTTTCTGTCTTTCCATTATTATTTTATTTATTCACCAATTCTTGCATGTGCTTGTTATTCACATTATAGATGGTATTTATTTCTAATGTTAAATTTATATGGAGATTACATGGGAAAGGTTAAAGGGAGAAGAGGGGAAATGGTATAACTATGATTTAATTTACAAACTTACATCTGAAAATATTTAAAAATGAAACTTTTCTATATGAAAAGAATCTCTCGCCGGGTGGTGGTGGCACACGCCTTTAATCCCAGCACTCCGGAGGCAGAGGCAGACGGATCTCTGTGAGTTCGAGGCCAGCCTGGGCTACCGAGTGAGTTCCAGGAAAGGCACCAAGGCAGCTACACAGAGAAACCCTGTCTCTAAAAACCAAAAAACAAAAAGAATCTCTCTATCACGAGGCTTTCAGTCAACTGTTGAATAATGATGTGGAAAAATATTCCAAGATCAAATCTGCACACACAGATGCNAACACACATGGGATGGGGGAGAGACAGAGAGACAGAGACAGAGGCAGACAGATAAGCAGAGAAAGGGACAGAGAGGTGCCAGAGGAAGAAGACAAGGAGGAATTTACATACATGGAATAAAAATAACCTTACCTTATTTGGAAATGTGCCTGATACCACAATCTTCATACACTTATAAACCATATCAAGGGCTCAAACCCAACTGAACCCCAGGGACCAAGTAAATCAATCCGTTTGCTTTTCTTCTCTTCTTCCCACTCATTTAACCTTGTACCCTCATTGTCATAAACAGGAAATGCCTTTGTTCCTTGGAAGCAGCTCTCTAAGTTGTTCCCATGTTTTAGTAATCTGATATTGATCTCTTCCTAAATTTTAATTTAGCCATCTGTCCCCTTGGCAGTCACCATTTAGGATAAAAATCATTGCCTTTAAAGGCATGTTTTCTTACTTAATAAATCAATTTCCTGTTAGTGACAGACATACATGTAAACTTGGGTAACTTATTACATNATATTTTCAATGTGTGTTAGCATCCCTGAAAATCCTTGGTAAACTACAGCTAAAACTTGTAATGTTGCAGATATACTTCTCTGCTCTTCATTTTAATTGTTTGTGCTGAAATTTTCTGTACCGAAGAGAAGAGCCTTTAAACAAGCCCACCCAAGCAGTGGACTAGCTTCTCATACAATGGAATCCCAAAGGGTGGTAGTCATATTGATTGACATGCTTTCTAGTAGATACTTTAATTTTAAAATAAAAACACTATTGTAGGAATTCTGCTTTTCTTGATTGGGTTTACTATCCTGCAACAAATGAATATACAGAAATANCATCAGTAGCCTTTGAAATTCGATTGTATACCGACAAAATAAAAAGGCTTGTTTTTAGTTCTTGCAGTTATTTTTCAAAGAAGTGTATCAGCTCCTTCAAAATCATCAGGACATTGGATAAGCAGAAAAATAAGTGGAAGCGCAATTGAATTCATCTCCATTATGTGTCAAGGCACTGGGCACTTGGTTAATTAATGAGTTGCTAATTCTTTGAATGTCCCACGTACATCCTAATCAACTATGTTTTTTTTTTTCATTTGTTCTGCTTCTCACAAGTGTAGCTAACTTCGCATTTGCTTCACTGATGGAATTCGCTCAGAGTGCTCTGACCTTTTAGTCAATTTGGAATGCTTTTTGCTGCTTTTCCACAGTCGGGAGCAATTGATCAGTGGCTGTGCAAGGATCCTCCACGAGAAAGCTGCTTCATGTATCTGGGTCAGGACAGTTCATAAACAGCAGAACACACATTTTATTGGTTTAATATTGCAGGTAGTTGTATCACTTTCATAAAAGGGCTTTTTTTTCTTTAATTTCTATGTAGAATCTGGCAAGTGGACTGATAATCAATCATATTTGTTCTTATGCTTTTTAGAAGCTTAAATGTGCTGTGGAAAGCTACTGTGCAGAAGAAATAGTAAGGTTTCCTGAGGGTTTTATTAACAGACCCTACACTGACTTAAAAAATGATTTAATTTTCAATGTGCACAGATATTACCATTGCTGAAGAACCTATGCAGTACAAAATATCTTTAAATAGGTGTTGTGTCTGTGGGCCTATTCACAGGGGAGATGGGAAATGGGATGATACAAACAGGTGCAGCAAGTGGATTCATCTTTCCTGAATATTTGAAATCATGAAATTCAAGTAGCATTTACTGTTCCCTTTTATTCCTACAGCTGTGAGCTGTAATGGAAAGTGCACTTCCCTGGGACTCAAGAGTCTTGAATTCTATACATTACCCTATGCTGAAAGAGAACAAAAATTAAGCACTTTGACATTACACTAGTATACATAAGTTGGTGTTAAACAAAATGACTCAACTAGTCAGACATATGCCAGAAACTTTTGAGCACACTCAAGATAGCCTGGAGTCCATTGTAACTATACTAATTAAATCTTAAAATAATCTTTCCTGAAATGGTCTTTAAGTTTGGGGCAGTTCTTAGCAAAGTTCATAATACATAGCAAGCATATGGTAATGTATCCACTTTTGGGAATCTCCATGAATTCTACTATTTGTTTTATAGGATGAGATGTTAATCCTAATTTCTATCTAGGCACTTTTTATGTATCTGTTTCCCTTTTCAGTTCTCTGCGCAGTGGAAGCTGAGGTGCTTGATATACAGAAGTGTGCCTCAGATGTGCTTTATCAAGCTNGATATTGTGATACCAAGGAACAATTAAGATTAATGATATTTACTTAGNNACTGTTTTCTTTTAAAAACAGTTATTGAAACATTGTCTTACTTTGAGCTGAAAAATTGTCTGAGTTGTTGAATATGAATTGTGAAAAGAAAGAATTGAACTCAATTCGGACTTAGTAAATTCATAAAGCTCACAATGACACCATTGGTGGAACATGGATTCGAATGTGCNGTTTGTCAATCTGATGAACTTGAGTTTAATTAAACACTTCAATAACCACTGTGGTGTAATGTCGCTTTTCCCACTATGGTTAGCATGTTGAGCACTTAGTCTTCATTGTAACAACATTGAAAAGTGGTAAGATCTTGACAAGTGGGGTCTACCCCCAAAGAAGTTAGGCTGAGATCCCACCCAGGAAGGAGGAAGTGCTGTTATCAAGCACAGAATATCATATTTAGAATAATACAGTATCAACTCTTCAGATAATATTCTTTTACTTACAGATAGATAGGCGTTACAGATTTTCCTTTATGTATTTTAGGCTTNAAATATCATTTCTTTCCACAACTGAATAATATNCCACTGATTTGATGTAGCACTGTATGTGTTCACTTACTGAATGACGTTTTTTCTCCTTGGAAGACTTGACAATCATGTATAACGCTGTTATAAATGCCCATGTACAAGTTGTGAAGTGTATCCATGTGTTAAGTCATATACGTAGGCAGAGTTTTCTGAAGATAAGTAATCATCTGTACCTGGAGAGGCTAAGAACACAGTGGTTGCTCAGTCCGTGGAGCTGATTTCATCCATGGTAGTCATCTTCCTACTCTGTGGGCCTGGAAGATTGCTGGTGGGGTTCTGGTCTTGTCTACCTTCAAAAGCCAATGACAATGCAATCTCCTGCAGTGAGGGATGGCAGTATGAAGAGCAGTGGCATAGCAGCTGTAGTAAAAGAATAGATGAAATGACCAGCAAGCAATAAAGACATAGGCAAGCAACAGTGAATTTTCATCAGACTTTTTTATATCTATGCTGCCTGTACGCTGATTCTACCCCTACATGGGAGGGTATTTTCTTCTCAGTAAATCTAGATCTAAATTTTCTCATAGAGGCTTGCTGAAGTTATTGATCTGACACAGATTTCTACTTAATTGACAAAGCATCAAGAAGCATAATTGTTGGACTGTGTGATAAAATTTGAAGAGCCCACCAATTGGTTATTCGATACCAAATAGTCCTGAAAACATAGATACAAGTAACATTATGCAAACTGAGAAGATTATATATATATATATATATATATATATGTAGATGTAGATGTAGATGTATGTGTGTGTATGTATGTGCATGTATGTTTTAGTTAGTATTCTATTACTGTGAAGAGACATCATGACCATGGCAACCCTTATAAAGGAAAGCATTTCATTGGGGCTTGCTCACAGTTTGAGAGGTTTAGTCCATTGTCATCATGGTAGGAAACATGGTGGCTCTCTCTCAGGCAGACATAGCACTGGAGAAGTGGTAGAGAGTTCTACATCCAGATCCACAGCCAACAGGAAGAGAGAGCCACTGGGCCTGGCTTAGGCTTCTCAAACTTCAAAGCCCACCTCCAATAGCTTACTTCCTTAAACAATGTCACACCTATCTCAACAAGGCCACACTTTCTAATCCTTCTAAGTAGTACCACTTCCTGATGACTAAACACTCAAATATATGAGACTATGGGGGACATTATTATTCAATCAACCACTATGTATGTATTCATATANACCACATATGCATATAGAAAAACTACATGAAAAAGGAGACCATGAACTTGAAGGAGAACAAGAATGGGATTATGAGAGAATATGGATGGAGGGAAGGGAAGNAGGAAATGATGTAACTATATTATAATTTCAAAAATAAAAGAAGTAATCATTTTAAAATGTATATAATTCTGGAATAAACTGCAAACATGTCAATCATTGAATTGGCTGAACTCTTTCAATGTGAGCCTTTTTTTAGTTTATGTTGCTCCATACAACTTTGTGGAAGTTTAGTATCGACAGTGTATTGGATTTTCAACATTCTGATAAGTGTATAACAGTATCTTGTTGTTTCAACTGTCATTTCCTGATGATACAGGATGTGGGGCAGGTCTGATATGCTACTTTTAATTTTTATATCTTTTCTTGAGCTACTCTTCAGGACTTTTAGCCATTTCCAGTTGAGCTGTCTTATTTCATTTGAGTTTTACTCCAGATGACAGTCTTTCATTGGATATGGTTATTTCAAGCATTTTCTGCCAGTCTGTGGTTTGATCTTGACAGTGTCTTTCAAGAGCAGAGATTTTTTAGTGAAATACAACTGATCAACCACATGTTCCTCACTTCCAGTATTTTGATGNTACAACTTGCTTGTCCCATACCCTGGGTCATGTACTTGGTGCTGTACTATCATCTTCTATTTGACTCATTGTATATATTAAGCTCTTTATTAGCCTGATGAATACAGACATGATTTTTACTGTACCACATTAATATTTANAGAGATAACATTTAGAATATTTTGAGAAAAACTAAAAGAAGCAATCATTTCACTTACACTCACTGAACAAGCATTTAATGAAATATGAAATCTCATATTCACCCCATCTNAATTTAGTTTCTAAGAAGAAACAAAACTAAAACTGAAAGGTCTTGAAAATGGTAAGAAAATGATTTGTCTAATGTCAACAATGAAACAATAAATTTAATTAATGTGTTGAATGTTGTATAAACAGAATGATACATAGATATAGAGATTATTATTATCATTATTATTATTATTATTATTATTGTTTATTCACTAGGATTCTTTGAGTCAGATTCTCATTCTTTCCCCCACTGGGAAAGACATATTGTTTGTTTCTTTTCTCTTGTCTGCCTGGGAGGTAATTTAGGACTGGGGACTCCCTGCTGGAAACAAAATTTCATCAGGGAACTTCTGCATCACCTCCAAAAGAAATTATGTCTTAGTAACTACTGAGGTTGGCTTTGCCATAAAAGAAATGTTTAATTAACACTTTTGTTTCATCAGTTTTGGAACTTGAAACACNATTAAGAAAATGATTTGTTATTGAACTCATTCTCTATCTTACCATTGCATCTTTGGAATCACAGGATATGAACACGGGGAGAGTGGGTTTGAGAGACCTAGCCTAGTTATTTTGTCTATAGCTGAAAGATTAAGTAGTNAAAATTTTCCCTGCAGAAGAGAGAACAAAAATANCAGTTCCCGATAGGAAAGATCCTGGTGGAAGTTTATAAAATAAACCAAATTATAATNACTTTTTTTCTTAGTGTTCTTTATTCAGGTTTGACATCTCTTACTCTAGGGCAGTATTTGTTTATTCTGAGAAGTTCTAATTGTACTTTTAAAGTGTATCATGACCTCGACTGTTTCCAATTAACAAAATTCTCTTGGTTTTGAATTCACAGTAGAGGTAGAACATCTGGTAATGTGGTTCATATGTCCTCCAATTTTGCACCCCTGAGACTTAGAGAGATTGTCTGCTCTTTGTATTTTGATACTAATTGTCATCTGCTTCTTTTATTCTGCTGCAGTGTGTGCTAGGGGATTAGGCATGCTTGAATCTGCTGCATCCTTCAAGGTAGATAGTTCTCCCAACTCTCTAAGTATTAGCACTAAATTAAGCAATTCTTTAAAAATACAAATATCAGGTGCATAACCAGGGATATGACTTTGTTAAAAAAAAACAACTTTTTTTTATAAATTGTGGACAAATGAAGTCCAATAAAAATAATGCTAAAAATAAGAACATTGATTTTTATAAATTGCAGACAAATGAAGTCCAATAAAAATAATGGTAAAAATAAGAACATTAATTTAGTAGCCAGAGTAAATGGCAGCAAAGGGAACATGTAATTTGGAAGAAACAATCATCTAAAGTAAATATGTATATTTTGTTAATTTTATTTATTTGAAAACACTACTTTAAGTCTTCGTTAGTTTCTGGAGCCAGCATGCATGGGCAATTGCTGTAGTCAGTGTGACACCCAGATATACCACTTATAATAAGCTGGCTAGACGGCTTACATGGACATTTTTATCACACAGTGCTTGCACTGGATGCTAATGTTGTGAGCTTTTTGTAAACACATTGGAATTTTGTGAGTCAACTGAGAACAAGACTGTAGTTTGAATTTCACCATGGTTGATTAGGAATGTTTGCAGTTTAGAATTTGCTAAACATAATAAATCAAGCTTGGTTTAGTTTTATTTTTCAATATACTTGTTGAAAAACTTTTAGCANTATGCAAATATTTAGTTTAGCAACTCAATTTTTGAAACAGNAATATAATTCTACATACTTCTGATATTACTAATTTTCTAAATTGACACTTTACAAAATATGTAATAAGGTGACTGATATACCTATACATACATATATTTATACATGCATGTATATATATATATTAAATTTTGTATTATTTATGTTATCTAATAAATTTACAAAATGCAATTTAACACTGATTAAAACAAGTTTCCATGCATTGGATACATATTTCTTGAATGTTTCCTAGTACAAGATCTGATCGTCAACCAGCAGCTTGTGCTAGTGACCAAAGCAAACTGCAATCTCTGTCCTCTCAAACAGCATGGTAAACCACCAAACCTAGATACAAAGCCAGAGACATGACCAATTATTACTTCAGTTACCTGATTGTGTATATTGGTAAAAATCTAAGAGAGTAGAATGAGAAAACGGTGAAAGAACTTCTGAAGTGTCCTCGGAGGTAAATGTCATAGGAGGATTCCGCACATGAGTTGTGAAAACAAATTGAAATAATCTTACAAATTCTCAATTAGATATTTCCTAAAATTATGGGAGAATCTGTTGCATGAATGTAACTCGATTTTTGTCTCTTTGCTTCTCTACAAGGCCAAGGGAAATTAATAAGTTTTTTAATAATAAGATGGGCATCTAGTTTTTGTTGCCCAGTCCTGAACCCTTTTGAATCTGTATTCAACATTAATTTNAATTTGAAAGCCATTCGTTACCAGTGGATAATACAACCTTAACAATCCTTGTGCTCTACCAGTAGGAGGCACTCACTGTAAAGGGACTGAATTCTTAGCAGCTGATTCATCAGTCCCTTGGAGTCACTGAGAAGATCCTTTGGGAATAATGCCACCTCTCTCCTAATTAGCAATTCCCAGTTAGAAGTGAGCTGCTATGCAACCAACTAAATTTATAGCAGGAAGGACTGTAATACTAGCTGAAAATGCTGAAGAAAAGTTCTTCCTTTCTTTCTTAGCCAAGGAAAGACATGACTTGTCNTTTATCTCCAAAGCAAGTAGTGATGATGGACATTCCAATGCAGTGAAGAACTAAGGGAGTAGGAAGTTGCAAAGAGTCATGGGATTGCAAGGAGGAGAAATTTTGCAAAACATGGAAGAAGGTGAAAGAGAAGTGAAGTCCAGAACACTATTACGTGATTTTCATTGCTTCTGCATGAAGACAATGGGGATTTATTTTCTAATAAATTCCATATATTATGTCATTGACAGTGATTCTTTTTACATGAGGAAGAAACACATAAGGATTTCCACTTTAAGTGTGAAAATGTGCTTTAAAATGTGTGTTTGTGTGTGTGTGTGTGTTTTTCAAATGCTCACTTTGGTAACACACAAACATGATTTTTTTTTTGGATGTTTCTTCTAGCAAAAGAATGGAATTTATAAATTATAAGTTCCAATAAATATTAACTCCTTATTTATTTAGTACACCTATTTGGGTAACATACTTTTAACTATGTATGTGCTACTAAACATAACATAAAATGGTTTAAATTAAAGTAGTAGCTTTTCCTTTTGAAAGTTTTTTTCAATAATATCTATCTTTGCCCATGCAGGCATGGAACNAATGACCATCTTCCTGCCTCTGTCTCCAGAATGCCCACATTCATGTATATGCTTCTACAACCTGCAGCAAATTAAAGGATGTCTAAGAACAATAGGATCAAGTAGAAAGAGCAGCTAGGCTCTGGAGAGGAAGATGGAGGAAGTTTGAACATTCGAACNACAGGAACAGATGCCCAGTCTCTGCTAGGAATTACAGACCNTGAAGAGATCATTAATAGAACTACCCCAGCCCCAGACTGTGATAAGATCTTTAAAGTGACAGCACACCCAGTTTAAGATAAGGCATTTCCTGTAGTGAATCCTGAACAACAAAAGGCCAAGTATGGGAGTGAAATATGAAACTTAAGCATAGTGGAAATGATTCTAGTAAGCGTGAAGAACAGAAATGACTTCCNCATAGCATAAGCTTTGGGGACATTGGAATAAAGAGTGATGCAATCATTACANACTTTATATTCTCCTGTGGAAATAAAGCATTCACATTCTGACTACCTGAAAGATAAGAGTAACTAAGTCAAATTGATTTAAGAATTATGAACTATTTTCACTATACACATAAAATATATATTTTATTATATGAGTTATTTAAATGTGAATGTTTATAATATTATATTCATATATAAAGGTGTTTTACATAAATGCACACTAGCTTCTTTAGGTAATAATGAGAACAAGCAGAAGCAGAGAGATGAATGGAGTAGAAGTAAAAGAAAAAGTAGTAATTTTTCTAGAATTGTCTAACATCATATATTGGGTAGCAGGAACAGAGTCATAGTCTTGCAGTTCTGCATTCAACACTATGTCCACAGTGTGATAAGGGGTCTTCCCCTGGCATTTGGGATGATAATAGGTACTATGCCTCCCCTCCAGTATCTGATGCACCAGGTATTTGGGGGCTTTCAAATGTCATTTCCCTGTGTTTTAATCATCATATCCCCTAAGTATATGTTGATCTCTGTGTAGAAAATTCACCTACTTATAAGAACAGGGTCAAAGTAAATTGCAGTTAATTTAATGACCCCATGTTAACTTGATCATCTTCAACAGTTTTATGCTGAGAAGTCGTGATCAAAATTTAGCAAATGAAATGTTGGTAGTTTAAAGAGAAAAATTCAGTCTGTGCAATATTCAGTACACATTAATGCTCATGGAAGTATAAAATTAAAATTAAAACATTCATGGTACCATGTCAGGAAAAAAAAAACAAGGATTTTTGAAATGATTTTTCTTATAGTTGGAATGTCAGCTTCTTTGAAGAAATAGTATAAATTTCATTTACTATGTATACTATTTATATTATATATTTATATATTTTATTATTTAAAATCATGATCTTTGTATGTGTTTTACCTTAATTTTTATCAAATGTGATTCAGTAATCTCTATTTCTACTTCTTTTTGGTGTGTGTGTGTGTGTGTGTGTGTCTGAATGTGTGTACTTATAGTCATACTTACCTGGTTACACATCTGTGCATTGGCATGTGAGGGCTCCAAGGTTGACAACTGGAGTGTCCTTTGACTATTTTCCATTTTGTACATTCATGTGGTGTGTCTCAAATGAACCCAAAGATCACCAATACTATTCTGGCTAGCCAGCTTACCCTGGAAATCCATTTTCAACTTCAGAGCACTGGCATTACAGAGGGGCATTACAGCCCCTCCTTTATCCACTGAAGTGGGTTCTGAGTATCTAAACTCAGGAATTTAGGCTTGTGTAACATGGTCTTTGAGCATGAAGCAGTCTCCAAAGTGCCACACCTTCCCATTTCTTCTTCCTCCTCCTCCTCCTTCTTCTTCTTCTTTTTTCTGTGACAAGGTTTCTCTGTGTAACTTTGAAGACTGTCCTGGAACTCACTCTGTAGACAAGGCTGGCCAGGACTCACAGAGATTCACCTGCCTTTGCCTCCCGATTGCTGGGATTAAAGGCATGTGCTACCACAGCTGAGCCCATTTCTATTTCTTATATAACACTCCACATTTCTACTGATTATATAACAAGCTAATAGTAAAACTCACCTGGCAGGAGAGTCA
>LZPO01087638.1:4493-29841 GCA_001675575.1 Neotoma lepida | reverse complement strand
TCCTGCATCTCATTGAAATCGCCTATGCCACCAAAAATTTGCTTTTGAGTCTGAGACAAGTAGCTCTAGACAGGAGAGGTGGCTAGTCATNGTCTTTTTTGTTTTGTTTTGTTTTCTGATTTTAAAAACCTCTTTTTCTAATTTTATTTAAATAACTTTTTTTTATTTTACATATCAACCTCAGTTTCCCCTCACCCCCCCCTGCCATCACCTCCCTGGCTCCTCCTTCTCCGCTGTCTCCATTCAGAAAGGGGCAGGGCTCCGTGGACTTGAACAAAGCATGGCATATCTAACTGAGGTAGGAATGAGCTCCTCTTGCATAAAGTCTGGGCAAGGTAATCCAGCATGGTAAACAGGCACCTAATGCCAGCTAAGCACCAGGGACAGGTCCTGTTCTCACTGCTAGGATCCTTACAAACAGACCAAGCTACACAACTGTCACACACATGCAGAGGGCCTAGGTTGGGCCCATGAGGCCCCCTAACTGTTGATCCAGAGTCCATGAGCTCCCAAGAGCTCAAGTCAGCTGCCTCTGTGAGTTCACCCATGATCCCTTCTGGCTCATAAAATCCCTCTTCCCTTTATTCAGCGAGACTCCTGGAGCTAGGCCCAGTGCTTGGNTGTGGATCTCTGCATCTGCTTTCATCAGTTACTGGATAGAATATTTCTAATGACAATTAGAGTAGTTACCTATCTGAACACAATAGATGGCCAATTCAGACACCGTCTCCACCACTGCTAGGGATCTTAGCTGGGATCATCCTTNTGGATTCTTGGGAGTTTCCCTGGAGCCAGGTTTCTTCCTAACTCCCAAATACCAGCCTCCATCAAGACTTCTCTTTCATTACTCTCTCCCTCCTTCCTGCCCCCAACCTGCCTCCTGCACCCAGCCCACCCTACCTGTTCCCTCAAGTTCCCATCTCCTGAACCTCACTAGTCATGGTTTTAACATATACATTGTTCATTTTCTCTCTGTTGGAAAAGGCAGAACTCAAAATAAGTATAACAATATCTTCAAGTAATAATCAAAAATATGCTTTCTTGGAGCATATTGCTGAATGACTGACCTGAATTTAGTGAAGTTGCCTGGGTTATTAGTCAGATAATTGCTTTGAATCTTAGATAGCAAGTCCTGGGGTGGAGGAAAAGAAACTATGAGAGAAATAGAAGCTTTTGTTTTTTTTTCAGAACACATTAAAAGTACTTCAGAGCAAATTACTAATGAGAGTTATTTTAACCCCAAGTCTATACTGAGGGATAATGTGTTTTCATTTAAGAGAACTTGGTTACACTCCTGATTTTTTAGTGTTTCAAGGTTCACATATTTAAGCACCAATAGCAGCTCAGATTAAGTAAAAACATGTCAAAATTTGCCTTGTTTTCCTGTGCTCTGTTTCTTAAATGTGGATTTGCCAGTTCTGAAGGCCCATCTTCTTCCTTTCCCTCTTGTTTATTCCTGCACATGTCAGTAACAAATNGACTGTTTGCTCATTGGCAGAGGCAGAGACTTCAAGTCATGCACACTAAGCATGCCTCTGCTTCAAATCCAAATCACCATAAAACTTANNTATCTCTAGTTCCAAATAAATTCAGGGTGGGGCTCATTGACTTCTGGCATAAGACAGTTAATTTAGTGTATCTGCAAGACTGGATTATGGCTGCTCAGTGAGAAGTTATCTATTATTTCTCAGTGAGAAGTGTACTATAACATTTGGATGAGTTGGATGGGAAAAGAAACTGACCATCACCAGTGTTGCTCTGTCCAGATGAAACACACCAGTGCAAGCAGGACAAATTCATTCTTTCTTCTTTGAGTCTGGACAGTAAAATCTTTGTTCTGACTTAGGGTCATGATGCTTGTGCTTTATTAGAAATTTCTAATAAAGACAAAATTTGCACTCCAAGCCCTGGTCCTCAGATTTTGGACTTCATGGGAGCCCACAGTGACTCCAGTTTGTGGCTTGATTCCATTTTGACTCAAGGCCAGAAGGTTCTAACTTGTCTTTGCTCTCTAAGACTGGATAACAGGATGTTTGGCCAAAAGCATGGTTACCAGATGGCTTACTCTTCAAGGTTGGATAACAGGATGTTTTGCCAAAGGCATGGTTACCAGATGTCTTGAGAATTAAGGAAGTGTTTAAACTTGTTTGTACTTTGAACCAAGATGTCCTTGAAAGGAGAAAGTCTTTTGCCCCCTGCTGATGGGAATGTCTTTCTAAAAATGTGTTGCTCTGATTGGTTGATAAATAAAGCTGTTTGGTCAATGGTGAGGCAGAATAAGGTTAGGCGGGACATTCGAACTAGGGGGAGAGAAGCCAAAAGCAGAGCAGGGGCAGACACCATTCTGCCACCTAAAAAGCAACAGCATGTAACAGNGCACAGGTAAAGCCACGTGAAACACGTGGCGACAGAGATTTATAAAATGGGTTAATTTAAGATGTAAGAGCTAGCTAGTGAGAAGCCTTCCAGGGCCATAGTTTAAAAATGATATAAGCCTCTGTGTGTTTATTTGGGTCTAAGCGGGCCGTGGGAGCCGGGCGGGGAAACCTGACAAACTTTCGTCTACACCCTGCCCTTGCTTTAGATATAAAAAGGCTGTGAGAAATAAACTCAGGTGCTGCAGTATTGACTCAGAGCCCTCCCGAAGCTATCTTGTGTCTCTGTCTTTTACTTTTATGTCCATGTCTCTATTTTTCCTATATTATTTCTCAATCCTTACTCCCCTATTCAGGACTATTTGACAGATTAGGCAGGGCCCAGCAATATTTAAGACTCTTATTTCCCTAGCTTTTTTNCTTTTCCATGTTACAAAATGCAGGCTNCATGGGACATCCTGGCCTTAACAAACGAGTTAATTTTCTGTAAATTTTTTTCTCAATTATTGATTTATCTTCCTACCATTTGTATATACATATATATTTATACATATATAATATCATCTACAAATCTATCTGTCATCACTATTTCATTCATATGCTTACCACTTCTCTATAATTTATTTATAGATCTCTGTCTCTCACATATTCACTTCCTCTTTTGTATATCTATTTATTAGTTCTATGTATTCTGCTTTTCTAAACGACAGTAAAACATACTATGAGAATATGGGAAATTATTTTGGTGGATATATTTTATTTAGAGTTTTATACTTTATAAATTATTTTGAAACTATGTTTCACACATAGCTATACCAAGTGATCATTTTTAAAAGATATATAGACTTTTTAAATTAGTATGTACATTAGCATATATATGCTGTTTATAAATTGGATGTGTATTTAGGNATTGTCTGTCAATGTTTAATTAATGAAATCTATTTATATGTCTGAGGTGCCTCCTTTAGTAACATATTTCAGGTTTATTTTACTTGTCATTTTTAATATCACCTTCCCTGGCATTTTTTTTTTCATCTCCTGTTTTGCTCCATTCTTCTCTTTAGTTTCTGACCATATTCTAGTCATTTGAAACTGGACCTCCTCTTTCTTATACTTTATGAGATCCTTATGTGCCTTTGTCCCCTTAGCATTGGGATTCATTTCCTCTTAGACAACAGTTGCTGTTTATTGTTTAGCTCATCAGATCTTGAGCTTTGAAATCTCAAGATATTGTCTGGTCCTTTATCATAGACTCTTGTATTGTTAGAGCTTCTAAAGTCAGTATTTCATTTTTAATTTTCTCCAATCAGGGACTTTAATATTTTTTGTTACATATGGGAATCAAATTAGATTTGCTAATATAATTATGTAAAACAATAAAAAGTAAATAAAGTTTAATTTAATGTGTGGTAGTAAAATGGTATACTTGTTTTTAGTCTATCTTTTCTCTATCATATGGCTGCATTGCATATACTTNATTTTGACATAGAAATTTTTGAAGACAATAACATAGAAAGACATAAAACCAGGAAGATTTCTAAAATTTTGTNAATGATGATAGTTGTTTTCTTAATTCATATGAAACTCAGATATTTTGAAATAATATGTAATCACTAGGTGAAATAAACTTAAGGGATTTTGTTATACATAAATAAAAATGAAGAGATTATAGAGTCAAACTATAGCCACAGTCTAATAAATAGCTTTAAATTNTATAGCTGTTTCTATTTATAATCCTTCATAAAACAATAGCAAATTTAATTGCATGTGGTGGTGCCATTCCAGAAGTATGGAGGATGTCGGGAGTATCACTTCCAATGTGAGGCTAACCTGGTCAGCACAAAAGCCCAAGGACATGAATGCCTACAANGTATCCAGTTTCACAATCATACAGAACAGAAACAAACCATAGGAAAATCCTTAGGAATATAACCCTGCATACAATCACACCAATACATATCAAAATAGGTATGATAATAAAAGAAGTTTAGATGAGTGTTAAACAATTTGGGGAGCTTTGGAAATATTAGAGATTGTTAAGGACATTATTCTGTATTGATTTTTTCCAGGAGANGAATATTATTCATACAAATATTCCTGGAAAATAATTAAACTGAACTCTTCATTTTTAATTTTTAAGTAGTCATTTTTATGAAAATGAGTATACATCAATTCCAAATATGTGATTATGGCCATAAGTAAGAATAAAACAGTATGGATTGCATTAACAGATTCATCACATTTTATTAAAATTATTAAAAATCCATGTGGTACATGATTTTAAAAATCAGATATATAACACTGTAACTGTAAACTGTTGTTTAAAAGTTTGCCTTAATATTGAAGCAGATCCATTTTGTCCAGATGAATTCAAGCTGGTTTCTTGAGCTTAAAGAAATTTTTTAAACATATTAAGAAGCAGCCCAGACCCTCTTTGATCTGTGGTGTAAATACCTTTGCACTGGTACTGTTTCTTACTGCCTGGATGTANGCTTGATGGCTCTCATCCTTCAGCTCTATGGTGGTGAACCCTGTAACAATTAACTGAGAAGTTTATTAGGAGAGGGAACCAGAAAGGAAAAGTTTGTGGGTTGGTACCTTGTTCTTGTGGAATTGGTCCTCTGGAACTTGAGAGAGTAGGGTCCTGTCTGTGGCACACTGTGTATGAGGAGGAGAACTCAAACTTTTTCTCATCCTGGGATGCCCTTCCTTACCCTGGGGACCGCCCCTAAAGGTAAAAACATTTTTTTTTCTAAGCTTTTCTCTGTCTCATCAGCACTCTCTCAGACACACAAGCAGCCAGACTCCCAAGTCAAGAAAGATGGACAACTCCAAAGCAGCAGAGGACAACCNACCATCCCAGGACACCCTGGCTACTTCAGAAGCCCCCTTCCCTACCCCAGAGAACTCCGACGCCCACCAAGTCAGCTGGAAGCAGTTCTTGGGAGACACGGCACCCCTACTCCTATTCACTTGCCTTTTTTTTATAATAAGCAAAGAGTCTGGAATGTTGGAATTCCTGGCCACTCCCCCAGCTATGTAACTTCACATTTGCAGTTCCTACATGTGCAAGGGGAATCCCGCCTCTTCCTCCCTCTCCTTGTCTCTCTTTCTCTCTTCCTCTCTCCACGTGCAGCCACATGCTCATGCTCTCTCTCTCTCTCTCTCTCTCTCTCTCTCTCTCTCTCTCTCTCTTTCTCTCCTCCATCTATCCCCCCCTACTTTCTAATTAAGCTCTGATACTGGGAAAAAAAAGTTTGCCTTAATAGCTGATGTCCTTAGGGGGC
Source organism: Neotoma lepida (assembly GCA_001675575.1). Lineage (NCBI taxonomy): Eukaryota > Metazoa > Chordata > Mammalia > Rodentia > Cricetidae > Neotoma > Neotoma lepida. The sequence goes on along the minus strand of LZPO01087638.1, from coordinate 24,179 downwards.
ATAACAGGGTCAATGCAAGAAAAAAATGAAATCAAATAAAACTTCATACTCTGTAAAAGCCTATATTCCAAGAAAATGTATGACTTCACTACTATTTATATCTGTGAGGTATCTATGTATGGAACTTTTGAATTCTAACTTGCTCTGTGATTTTGGAGTACTTTACTAACTTGCTGAGAGTAGTGCCTGGATTCATGGGTCGGGAANATCAGAGGAACATACCATGTCCTTCTAAATATTCTCTATCCTCTAAAAATATGTTGCTGCTTTGTGAGCCACTAAAATTTATATAAGTGAGTGGTTCATGAGTCTGCGATTAGTACAATACAAACTTTCATTTAAAAGAATTTAGTCATAAATTCAAATTGCTTGCTTGAATGTCTCTGAATTACTGGTGATTATGTGATATTTCTCTGGATTTTGTGTTCAATAACACACATCCTATTTTTTTTTCCATTAGGAGACCTTTAGACATACATTTTTACCTCCTACTACTTGAGAAATTGCTGTTCTGCCAGGGGCTTGTTTCACTTACCTTGAAAACAGAGGTGTAAGAAAAGGCTAAAATGAAAACCACATGCATGCAGTCTTTTCCCTCACAAAGAAAGATTTGTAATGCCTATTCCTGTTCCATTTGTACTTTTTCAAAAATAACAGAATAAAAGTTGTTTTTCATACATAATACTTACATACATATGTACATCTATAGTACACATATATGTATATATACACATATAATGAATATTAAAAAATAACTTATTTCTATGTCTGTATTCCCNTAATACGAAAAACTAAGGTCAATTTCATTGAAATTCGTGCATGTAAATTCTACCATTGTAATAATTCTAAAAGCTAGATAAGCTTCTTGAACCTCTTGTGCAAATATTCCTTTCAGGTGGGCTTTGTGATATGTGTTTGGGAAAAGCACAGTTTCAAGGTCTTCCTGAGTTACAGAGAGAGTTCACGGCCATCCAGGGCAGCTTTGTGACAGTGTTTCAAAAGNCAAGAGGCAGATTTGTGGTCTCGATCAGTGTGGAGTGTTTAACTAACAGATGTGGCTTTGTATCAATATTATAATTGCCATCAAAAATATTTTCATTAAGATAATGTAGAGAGCAGGTTTACTATCTGGAAATGAGAATAAGTTTGGAAAATATGTAATAATGAACTAAAAATCTGGAATTTANAAAACATATTATTGAAGTCATATTTAAATAACATAGTCAATCTTTGGTTTATTAGAAATATTTTAATGAATAAATTTATTTACCAGAAGGTTATACCACTTAAAAATATGTATAGTGTATTTTTATATAATATGTATTATTGAAGAAAAAGGCAAATAAGATCATATTTTAATTTAAAATTTTTAAATATCTGATATAAGAATAACTTATAAATTAGGAAATTTTAGTATTGCACCCTATAACAGAGAAAAGATCTGTATTACTTATTTCAAATGCATTTAACTTTTTGTAATAATGCAAACATGGTTTAATAATTTCAAACTGGATGTCTGCATGTAAAATAATGCAAATAGATCCATATTTATCACCCTATACAAAACACTTAATTTCAACATCCTTAGTCATCAGTGAATTGCAAATCAAAACTACTTTGAGATTTCATTTTACACCTGTCAGAATAGCTACTATCAAAAACACAAGTGACAGGTTATGCTGTTAAGAAATAAGGAATATTTCTCCATTGCTGATGAGAGTGTAACCTTGTACACCAGNATAGAAATCAATATGGAAGTTCCTCAGAAAACTGGGAATCAATATACCTTAAGAATCAGCTATTCCACTCTTGGGCATATACTCAAAAGATGTTCCATGCTAACACAAAGACACTTGCTCAACTATGCTCATAGGGGTTTTATTCATAATAACCAGAAACTGGAAACAAGCTAAATGTTCTGCAACCAAAATACTGATAAAGAAAATGTACGCTTATACAACATAGTGTTACTCAGCTCTTAAAAACAAAAATAAAAACAATAACTAACAAAACAAAACCAACCAACCAACGAACAAAAAAAGACATCAAAGTCCAGATGGGCTGACTGCCCACCAGATTCTGCCATTCTCTCACTGTCTTAGCATTCCCAACCATATACCCAACCTCATGCCCTCCTAATCACCATACTCCTGCCAACAACAAGGGCAGAAACTCCCTGCTCTACTGAAGACCAAGATGAATATTACAAGTTCAGCCTTCAAATGAGGCAGAGACTCCCTGCTCTACCGGAGACCAAGATGACCATCAGAAGCCCAGTCTCAACTGGGATGAAGACATTGTGATCTACTAGAGACCACACAAACTGATGGATGTCCANGTAGGCTGCACATCTTCCAACCACCCCCAAATTCTCTGATTCTCTTGGCATTCCCCGACCATATCTCTAGTCCAGCACCCTCCTAGCTCTCATGCCATAGCCTTCAACTGGGGCAGAAATTCCATGTTCTCTTAGAGATTAAGCAGACTGTGAGGAGCCAGATAGGCTACCCATATGACAAATTCATGCTTCCTCTCACTCTATTTTATTTTATTTTATTTTATTTATTTCATTAAGATATTTTTTATTCATTTTACATGCCAACCACATTCCCCCTCTCTTCCCTTCTCCCACCCCACAGCCTTCCTCCCCAACACACTCCCCATTCCATCCTCTGACAAGGTAAGGCCTCCCTTGGGGAGTCAGCAGAGCCTGGTTTATTCAGTTGAGGAATATGTAAGCCTCTCCTCCTGCCTCAAGGCTGTGCAAGATGTTTCACCANAGGTAGTGGGCTCCAGAAAGTCAATTCATGCACCAGGGATNNATCTTGATCCTACTGCCAGGGGATCCCTTAAACAGATCAAGCTATACAACTGCTTTGCTAATGCAGAGGGCCTAGTCCAGCCCCATGGAAGCTCTACAGCTATTGGTCTAAAGTTTATGAGTTCCCACTAGCTTGGTTTGGTTGTCTCTGTAGGTTTCCCCAACATGATCTTGATGTCCCTTGCTCATAGAATCCCGCTTCTTTCTCTTCAACTGGACTCCTGAAGCTGTGCCTGGTGCTTAGCTGTGGATCTCTGCATCTGATTCTATCAGTTACTGGATGAAAGCTCTATGATGAAATTCAGGGTATTCACTGATCTGATTACTGGGGTAAGCCCGTTCGGGCACCCCCTCCACTATTGCTCACAATCTAGGCTGGGGTCATCAGGGATGGAGTGGGAGAGCAATGAAAGAGATACCACGATAGAGGGAGACATCATGGGGATAGGGAGAAATCAGGTACTAGGGAAGNTCACAGGAATACACAAGAATGACCCCACATCTCTGACTCTCTTGGTGTCTATCCACCCTATCTCTAGTGTAGAGGTCTCCTAATCTCCATATTCCATCACTCAACTGGGGCAGAAACTCTCTGCACTACCAGAGACCACCTCAGTTGCCAGAAGTCTAGCCCCCAAGTGGAAACCCATATTCAACCATAGGCCACAGCATCCTGAAGACCAGAGGAAAAACAGAAACCAGTGAACAAAACACCCATCAAACAGAGACAAACTCAAAAATCTGAACCTAACCCTATGATCACCCCAAACCCAGATGCTTAGAGGTCACCATAAGAGTGCAATCCTCAATAGCCAAGGCAATGTGTCACCACTAGAACCCACCTATCCTAATAAAGCAAGTCTGAAATATTACAACAGAGCAATCAAACACACACACACACACCTGTCTCTTATACACATCTAGATGTGTATAAGAGACAGCACACACACACACACATATAAAACCAGCTTTTTGAAGATAATTGATGTCCTTAAAAAGGAAATGAATAAATCCCTTAAAAAATTCAGGAAAGCACAAACAAATAATTGAAAGAAATGATTAAATCCATGAAAGAAAGCTGAGGAGGGTGGGGAACAGTTGAAGGAACCAGATAAAACCATGAAAAATCTGGAAATGGAAATAAAAGCAATAAGGAANATAAAAACTGAGGAATATTTTTGGAAATTAAATGAAATGAAAAAATCTATGTAAACAAACAGGAAATACATACATAACCATCACAAACAGAATACAAGAGATGGAAGAAAGAATCTTGGGCATTGATTGTACAATAGAAGAAATAGATAGATTTGTCAAAGAAAATGTTAAATTTAAAAAGTTCCTGACACAAAACATATAAAATATCTGGGACACTGTAGAAAGACCAAACCTAAGAATAAAAAGAACATAAGAAGAAGAATCCCAGCTTAAAGGCCCAGGAATTATTTTTACAAATCACANAAAAAAATTTGCTAACCTAAAGAAGGACATGCCTATAAATATACAAGAAGCTTACAAAACATGAAATGGATTGGACAAGAAAGTCCCCTTGTCATATTGTAATCAGAAGACTGAATATTCAGAATAAAGAATGAATACTAAAAGCTACATGGGAGGAAGAGTAATGTATAAAGGCAGACGTATTAACATTGCTTTCAACTTCTCAAAGGAGACTCCTAAAAGCCAGAATGGCCTGAAAAGATGCCCTGCAGCCTTTAAGAGAACACAGATTNCAGCCCAGGCTACTAGACCCAACAAAACTATCTATCACCATAGAAGGAGAAAACAAAATATTTCATGACAAAGTCAACTTTAAACAATATCCTCCCACAAATTCAGCCCTAGGGAAGTTACTAGAAGGCAACTTCAAATCCAAGGACATTAACTACACACATGAAAGCACAGGAAATAATCTCACACCTGCAAAAACAAAAGAAAGGAAACACACACACACACACACACACAGAGACACCACTACCACCACTACCAGCAACAACAGCAAAAACAAACAAAACAAAGCAAGTAATAACAGTCATTGATCATTCATATCACTCAAAATCAATGGAATCATTTCCCCAATAAAAGACACAGACTGACAGAATGGATATAAAAACAGGATCCATCCTTCTGCTTCATATATGAGACACAGTTCAACATAAAAAATAAATGTTACCGAAGTATAAAGGTTGGGAAATGACTTTTCAAGCAAATGAACCTAAGAAACAAGCTGGTACACCCATTAAAATATCTAACAAAATGGACTTCAAATCAAAATTAATCAAGAAAGACAGGGAAGGACAATTCATGTTCATTAAATGAAAGATCCATTGAGATGATGCTTCAAAAATGGTGGTAAAGGAAACTTGATAAAACTGCATATCTACATAAAAAAAAATTGGAAGATCTCCTACTAGCATCTTAATAGCCCTCCCGATAGATCTAGAACAAAAAGAAGTGAACAAACCCAAGAGGAGGAGATTGCAGGAAATAATCAACCTGAGGTCTGAAATCAATAAAATAGCAACAAAGAGAACAATACAACAAATCAAAGAAACCAAGAGTTGATACTTTGAGAAAATCAACAAGATAGGCAAACCCATATGCAAGTGAACTAAAAGACACAGAGAGACTGTCCAAAGTAACAAAATCAGAAATGAAGTGGGTCATAAGAAGAGACTCCAAGGATATCCAAACAATCATTAGGTCATACTTTAAAGAAAAAAATCTGTATTCACAAAATTATAATATATAAAAGAAATAGACAATTCTCTTGATACATTCTACTTACCAATGTTAAATCAAGATTAGATAAACAATTTAAATAGACCTATAATCCCTAAGGTGATAGAAGTAGTCATTAAACGTCTCTCAACTAAACAAAACAATGGCCAGGCAGTTTTATTGCAGAAATCTATCAGACTCTCAAAGAAGATTTAACTCCAATACTCACCAAATTAGTCCACAAAACAGCAACAGAAGGAACATTACAAAATTCATTTCATGAGGCCACAGTCTTCCTGATACCTAAACCAAACAAAGATTCAACAAAGAAAGAGAATTACAGACCAATTTCTCTTATGAATATAGATGCAAGAATACTACCAAATAGAATCCAAGAACACATTGAAAAAAATCATCCACCATGACCAAGTACGCTTCATCTTAGAGCTGTAGGGATGGCTCAACATAGAAAAATCAATCAATGTAATTCACTCTATAAACATACTGAAAAATAAAAGAAAGATCATTACATAACATCATCATCTCCTTGGATGCTGACAATGCTTCATAATAAAAGTCTTGGAAAGAGTAGAGATACAAGGAACATACCTCAATATAATGAAGTCAACTTACAGCAAGACTATGGCCAACATAAAATTAAATGGAAACAGAAAGCAATCCCACTAAAATCATGAATGAGACAAGTTTGTCCATTCTCTCTACATCTATTTAATATAGTACTTGAAGTTCGAGCAAGAACAATAAGGTAAGCAAGGAGATTTAGGGAATACAAACTGGAAAGGAAGAAGTCAAAGTATTACTATTACTATTAACAGATAATATGATAATATATATTAGTAACCTCAAATACTCTAGCAGGGAACTCCAACAGCTCATACAAACCTCCATTAAAGTGGCTGAACAGTAGCCCTCCTATATATGAAAGACAAATAAAATGAGAAAGAAACCAAGGAAACAACACCATACACAGTAGCCACAAAAAAAAATAAAATATCTTGGGGTACTTCTAACAGAGCAAGTGAAAGATTTATATGATAAAATCTTCAAGTCTTGTAAGAAAGAAATCAAAGAAGACATCAGAAGTTGGAAACATTTCCCATGCTCCTGCATCAGTAGGATCAACATAATACAAATGTCTTCCCACCAAAACAACTCTATACATTCAACACAATCTGCATTAAAACTCCAACACAATTCCTTATATACTTTGAATGAACAATACCANACTTTATATGGAAAAAAAACAAACAAAAAAATGGGATAGCTAAAACAATCCTGAACAATAAAAGAACTTCCAGAAGTATGACTATTCCTGATTTCATGTAAAAAACAGCTAACGTAATAACATTGGAAGAGGAGATAACTTTCTGAACAGAACACTGATAGCACAAGCATTAAGACCAACAATTAATAAATGGAACCTCATGAAACTGAAAAGCTTCAGTAAGGCAAAGGATGCCATCAATAGGACAAAACAACAACCTGTACAATGGGAAAAGATATTCACCAACTTGACATCAGATAGAGGACTAATATCCAAAGTACATATGGAGCTCAAGAAATGGATACAAAGAAAATAAAGAATCCAATTAAAATGTTGCACAGATATAAAACGATTTTTCTCAGTAGAAGGAACCAAAATGGCTGAGAAACACTTAAGAATTGTTCAACATCCTTACCCATCAGGGTAATGCAAATCAAAACAATTCTGAGATTCTATCTTATATCTTTCAGAATGGCTAAAATCAATAACACAACTGATAGTTGATGCTGGCAAAGATATAGTGCAAAGGAAACACTCTTCCATTGCTGGTGGGAGCACAAACTTGTGCAGCCACTATGGAAATCAATATGGCAGTTTCTGGGAAAATAGAGAATAGATCTACCTCAAGACTGAGCTATGCCACTCTTGGGCATATACCCAAAGGACACTCCATTCTACCACAAGGACACTTGTTCAACTATGCTCATAGCAGCTTTATAAATAATAGCTAGAAACTGGAAACTATCTAGAAGTCTCTCAGCTGAAGAATGGATAAAAGAAATGTGGTACATTTGCATATTACTCAGCTGATTAAAAATTTATGTCATGAACTTTGCAAGAAAATATATAGAACTACAAAAAACCATCCTGAGTGAGATAATCTAGACTCCAAAAGACAAACATGGTATGTACTTACTTAAATGGATTAGGTATTAAGTAAAGGATAATCATGCTACAATCCATAGACCCNGAGGGGCTAAGTAACAAGGAGGTCTCAAGGGGTGATGCATGAATCTCCCTGGGAAGGGGAAATATAATAGATTTTGCAGATGGACAGGTGGCAGCTGGGGATGGAATCAGGATGTATCAGGTGCTGGAAACATGGTAGGAATGGAGGGAGATAGTACTAGGAGAGAGAACTTGAATTTGAGAGCATTTGGGGGAGGGAATGATGTGGAAACTTAATCCAGTATAAACTCTCAGGATTCTGTGAGAATGAACCTATCAAGGACTCCTCATAATGGAGGATTTGAAACTTAAAATAGTCATCACCTATTACCAGGCAATGCCTCCAGAGGTGGGACTGGGACACAGTCAAAACCACAAAACCTTCAACCTATACTCTATACCTCCTGTGAGATGTACTNAAGCAATGGGGGCACAGAAATCGTGGGAGTGGCCAACGTATGACTGACCTACCTGGAGGTGCGCACCAAGAGGAGCTCATTACTTACACTGCCTGGATGACTAGGAATCAGAGGCCGGTTAGCTCAAAGACATGTGATAGGAAAATAAAGCCAATAAAACGATTCCCTAACCATATCCTTATGTACTCATAAGATAGGTACCTAGCCCAATTGTCATCGAAGAGGCTCCCACTGGCAGTTAATGGGAACAGATGGAGAGACCCACAGCCAAACATGAGGTGGAGAGACCCAACTGAAGATCTCCATCGTTTCTCTCCCCTTGGAGGTCAGAGAACCCTGTTGAAGATGGGGGCATGAAATATAGGAGCCAGAAGGGTCAAGGTTACCAGAAGAACACTCTCACAAACTTCAACTAAGTCAGACTCATGGGGGCCCACAGAGTCTGAAATCTCAGTAGTGGAGNCCACATGGATCTGTGCTAGGTCTTCTTCCCATATGTAATGTTTATTAGTTTGATATTTTTGTGGGACACCTAACAATCGGAGTTTCTGACTCATTCGTCTGCTTTTGAGAACCTTTTCCGCTTACTGGCTTGCCTCATCTAACCTTCATATGAGTGTTTATGGCTAGTCTTGTCCAGTCTTGCTATGCCATATTCTTTTGATATTTCTGGGAGGCCTGCTCATTTCTGAAGGGAAAGGGAAGAGGAATGGATCTTGAGAGGAGAGGAGATGGGGTGGGAGGAAATGGAGGGAGGGGCAACTGTGGTCAGGATGTATTGAAAAAAGGAAAACATTTTTTGAGGATTTCATATCTTCTGAGCCATTAAGAGACAGCTACTCACAAAACTTAAATTCGATTTTCCAATTAGAATGGAGCATTGGCCCATGAGAACATTGTCATGTGTTTATTTAATATAGAAGATCATTATGCCACTTTTTTCACAAATATTTTATTTCATATCTGATACTTTTTAAATTTCTTTTACAGATTCTCCTCTCCTCCCTCCTCCCACCCCCCCCAACCTTTCCCCCAACCCACCCCACACTCACCACTCCTCCAAGGCAAGGTCTCCCATGGGGAGTCAGCAAAGCCTGGCACATTCAGTTGAGGCAGGTCCAAGCACCTCCTCTCTGCAGCAAGGCTGCGCAAAGTGTCTCACCATGGTCACTGGGCTACAAAAAGCCGGTTCAGCACCAGAGATGGGTCGTGATCCTACTGCCTGTCTGGGGGTCTCCCAAATAATCCAAGCTAGACATTTGTCTTGCCTATCCAGCAGGTCCAGTCCAGTATCATGGGGGCTCCTCAGCTGTTAGTCCACAGTTCATGCNTCTCCACTAGTTTGACTGCCTTCTTTGTACACCTTCCCATCATGATCTAGTCCCTTGCTCATAGAAGCCCCCCCTTTTCCCATCGATTGGACTCCTGGACCTCGGCCTGGTGCCCAGCTGTGGATCTCCGCAGCTGCCTCNATTAGTCTCTGGATGAGGACTCTATGATGACAATTAGGGTATTCATCCATGTGATCACAGGAGTAGACCAGTTCAGGCACCCTCTCCATTATTGCCAATAGTCTAAGGTGGGGTCTTCCTTGTGGATTCCTGGGAATCCCTAGAACTCTGTTTCTCCCTATTGCCATGATGTCTTCATTTATCATGTTATCTCTTTCCTTGCTCTCCCACTCTGTCCCTGTTCCAGCACGAACTTCCAGTTCCCCTATGCTCTCATCCTCCATCCCTTGACCCCTACTCCATTACCTTTCCTCACACCCAGTCTGCCCATGTAGATCTCCTCCTTCNCTGGCGATCCATGTATATTTCCTAGGGTCCTCCCTGGAGCTGTGGGTTGCAGTCCGGTTATCCTTTGCTTTACATCTAGTATCTACTTATGAGTGAGTACGTACCATGTTTGTCCTTCTGGGTCTGGGTTACCTCATTCAGGATGATATTTTCTAGTTCCATCCATTTGCCTGCAAATTTCATGATGTCATTGTTTTTCTCTGCTCCATTGTGTATATGTACCACATTTTCTTGATCCATTCTTCAGTTGAGGAGCATCTAGGTTGTTTCCAGGTTCTGGCTATTATAAATAATGCTGCTATGAACATATTTGGGCATATTTCCTTGTGGTATGATTGAGCATTCCTTGAGTATATGCCCAGGAGTGGTATAGCTGGGTCTTGAGGAAGATTGATTCCCAGTTTTCTGAGAAACCGACATTGATCTCCAAAGTGGCTGTACAAGATTGCACTCCCACCAACAATGGAGTCGTGATCTCCTTGCTCCACACCCTCTCCAACATAAGCTGTCATCAGTGTTTTTGATAGCTATTCTTACAGGTATTAAGGTGGTATCTCAGAGTCGTTTTGATTTGCATTTCCCTGATGACTAAGGATGTTCAGCAACTCCTCAAATGTCTCTCAGCCATCTGAGATTCCTCTGTTGAGAATTATCTGTTTAGCTCTATAGCTCATTTTCTAATTGGATCGTTAGATATTTTGATGTCTAGTTTCTTGAGTTTTTTATATATTTGGAGATCAGCCCTCTATCAGATGAGGGGTTGGTGAGAATCTTTTCCCATTCTGTAGGCTGTCGTTTTGTCTTACTGACCATGTCCTTTGCCTTACAGAAGCGTCTCAATTTCAGGAGGTTCCATTTATTAATTGCTGCTCTCAGTGTCTGTGCTACTGGTGCTATATTTAGCAAGTGGTCTCTTGTGCCCATGCATTCAAGAGTGCTTCCTACTTTCTCTTTGTCAGGTTCAGTGTAACTGGATTTATTTTGAGTTCTTTGATCCACTAGGACTTGAGTTCTATGCATGGCGATAGATATGGATCTATTTGCAATCTTCTACATGTAGACATCCAGGTATGCCAACATCATTTATTGAAGACACTTTCTTTTTTCCATTGTACAGTTTTGGTTTCTTAGTAAAAAATCAGGTGTTCATAGGTGTGTGGATTAATGTCAGGGTCTTCAATTTCATTCCATTGCCACACATGTCAGTTTTTATGCCAATACCAAGCTGTTTTTATTACTATAGCTCTATAGTAGAGCTTGAGGTCAGGGATGGTGATGCCTCCAGAGGTGGCTTTATTGTACAGGATTGTTTTAGCTACCCTGGGTTTTTTGTTTTTCATATCAAGTTGAGTATTGTTCTTTCCAAGTCCATCAAGAATTATGTTGGGATTTTGATAGGGATGGCATTGAATCTGTCAATTGCTTTTGGTAAGATTGCCATTTTCACTATGTTAATCCTGCCTATCCATGAGCATGAGAGATCTTTCCATTTTCTGATATCTTCTTCAATTTCTTTCTTCAGCGACTGAAAGTTTTTATCATACAGGTCCTTCACTTGCTTAGTTAGTGTTACCTAGAGTATTTTATATTATTTGAGGCTATTGTAAAGGGTGATGTTTCTCTGATTTCTCTGTCAGCCCATTTATCATTTGTATATAGGAGGGTTNCTGATTTTTTGAGTTCATCTTGTATCCTGCCACATTACTGAAGGAGTTTATCAGCTCTAGGAGTTTCCTGGTAGAATTTTGGGGTTACTTATATGTAGTCTGCAAATAGTGAAAGTTTGACTTCTTCCTTTCCAATTTCTATCCCTTTGATCTCCTTTTGTTGTCTGATTGCTCTAGCTAGAACCTCAAATACTATATTGAATAAATATGGGGAGAGTGGACAGCCTTGTCTTCTTCCTGATTTTAGTGGAATCAGTTTGAGTTTCTCTCTATTTAATTTGTGATGGTGGCTGTTGTTTTGCTGTAAATTGCCTTTATTATGTTTTGGTATGTTCCTTGTATTCTTGATCTCTGGGCAAGCAGTGTCTGTGTCTCTGGGGGNCTCTATTGGTCCNATGGATACTCTTTGTCCAATGGGAGCTCTTGGTCTAATTAGGGCTCTTGGTGAAATAGGTGCTGATGGACTCTGTGTCTCAGTGAGCAGCTTTTAATCCAATTGGCACCAGCAGGCTCTGTCTCTTGGTCCAATCAGCGCTGGTGGGCTCTCTTGGTCCCATGGGCTCTGGCAGGCTCTGTCTCAGGGAGCAGTTTCAGTCTCCCAGGGAGGATGGGGTTTAGGGGAGGTGGGGTTTGAGGGTTACAGGATCTGGTGGGGGGATGGTGGTAGTCCTAGCTGTCTGCAGGAGACTTGCCTGCTGTCCTGAAACTAGGACTGCAATGGGTGGTGGTGTTGGGGAACAGGGTTGTGGCCCTGGGCCCAAAGGGGAGAGGCTGGGGTGTTCGGCTATTGGGATACAGACTCACCTCTTGGTCCAATCTGCACTGGTGGGCTCTGTCTCAGAGAGCAGTTTCATTCCCATTATGCCACTTTTAACTGACTAGTCCAAAGTATTGATGAAAACCTTGGAATTATCTCTCTCTAAAAGAAATTTCCCACTGCTGATTATGTTGGGAACATGTAATCCTGACTCTTTTGTTAATAGCTGTTTCCCCCCAAAATACTATATATATAAAAAAAAACTAACATCATGAAGTTTTCAGGCAAATAGATGGAACTAGGAAAAATCTCATCCTGAGTAAGTTAGCAAAGAACCAAGAAGACCATAATGGTATGTACTCACTTANCAGTGGATATTAGCTGAAATCAATAATAGTTGTGCTACAATCCGCAAACCCAGAAAGGCTAAGTAACAAGGAGGGCTCTCAGGGGAACACAGGGATCTCCTTTGGAAGGGTTAGTGGAGTAGATTTTCTGAGTGAACTGGGGGCCATGGGAATGGAAAAAAGGAGGGATCAGGTGTGTGGGGAAAATGAAGGGAAAGAGTATGCTGAGAGATGACTGGAATTGGAGGGCATTTGGGGGAGTGATGTGTAAACCCCAGTGAGGACACCTAGTAAGGGAGGATATGGAGCTTGAACAAGCTATTTTATGTAATCAGGCATTTTTTTCTAGTGGTGGGTCTGGGACAACAACCTCACCACAAAAATCTTGGACCTACACTCTATCCTTCCTGCAAGATGTGCTTTGGCAATGGAGGCTCAAAACTTGTAGGAGTGGCCTACCAATGACTCCTCCAGTTTGAGACCCAGGACAAGAGTGGGAGCCCATGACCAACACTCTCTGGATGACATGGAACTGCCAGCTGTATAGCCTAGAGACCTAGGATAGAAAAAAATCACTAAAATGATTCCTAATGATATTCTTCTATACTCAGGGATTGGTGTCTGTCCCAATTGTCACAGAGAGGCTACCTCTAACAGTGGATGTGAGCAGATGCAGAGACTCACATTCAAACATTAGGCAGAGAGAGGGCCCAAATTAGAGGGTCCCACCTTTGGAGCTCAGGGAACTGCCTGGAAGAGAAGGATGAAGAATTGTAGGAGCCAAAGTGGTGGATGACACCANGAAAACACAGCCCAGAGAATCAACTAAGAAGAGCTCACAGGGGCTCACAAATACTGAAGAGACAATCATGGAGCCTGCATCATTCTGCACTAGGTCCTATGTCTATATGTTATTTTTGTTAGCTTAATGTTTTTGTGGGTTTCCTAACAATGGCAATGAGGTGTCCCTGACTCTTTTGTCTGCTCTTCAGACACTTTTCTACTATTGGGTTTCCTAGCCCAACCCTGAGAATTTATGTCTAGTCTTATTGTAACTTGTTACGCTGTGTTGAGTTGCTATATCCCTAGCAGGCATGCTCTTTATTGAAGGGAAATAGAGGAGGAGTGGATCTGAGGAGAGGGGAGGTGTGGGGGGAACTGGGAGGAGTGGAGGGAGCGAAGGATGCTTTCAGGACGTATGGTATGAAAGAAGAATAAATTTTTTAAAAAAATATAAAATTGAAAATAAATAGCTGACTTGGGTAGGATGAAAACTGAAAGTAATTTTAATTTGCAATTCNCTCATGATTAAGAATGTCAAAATTTTTAAAAAGTGGTTCCTAGCCACTTGTGTTTCATCCTTTGAAAATTTTTTGTGCTTAGTTCTGTATCTCATTTTTAATTGGGTTATTTGTTTTCTTGTTCTTCATTTTTTTTCTTTCNATATTGTAGATACTAAACATCTGTCACTTGATAATTGGTAAAGTATTTTTCTTCCAATTCTNTTGGCTGCCTCTGTTGAAATGATGATCTTGTTTGCTGTACAGAAGCTTTCTAGTGTCATGAGGTCACATATTAATTGTTAGTCTTAAAATAAATAGAAGAAGGGAACGATAAGGACAAAGAAAAGATAAGGCATTTCCAGCTACTGGTAGAATAGAAAAACTTGGTAAACAAATGCAGCCAGACAACATCAATACTGCTAACACTCAGGAGAAAGAGGCAGGACATCCACAGACAAAGGAGAACCATACTTTCTGGGAAACTCTAACTTTAAAAAAATATGCAAAATGGGCTGACAAAAGAGCTCAGAGGGTAAAAGTAGCTGTGTTTTATGCTTGGAGATATGAGTTTGAGCCAAGCAGTCCATGGTGGAAGGAGAGAACCAACTCCCAAAGGAAGTTGTCATTTTTACAGCACAATAAGACAGCAACATGAGCATACCTTTAATGTTATCTACACATAGGCACACAGCACACAATAGTAATAACAATAATAATAAGCAATTAATAAATAAAAAAGTTAAAACAGGACAAAGAAATAAGGGAAGAATGAAACTGGCCTGCAGTAATTGAAATCAGATATTAGAGAGCAAAGGGAAGGGAAAAAGTGATGTAATTTTATTTTAATTAAAAATAAAAAATAAAATGTGTTATCATTATTAAATAAATAAATAAATACAATAGAAACAGAGTCTGTGTCTACATAGACATTTTGCAGGGTCTGTAGTCTGCCTTTCTATGATTAGTCACTCAGGCATAGGCACAATTTGTCTGCATGTGAGCCCTCGCTGCAATACGTCTTTATGATTTCTTATCATTCTTTCTTTGACTAACTGGGTTGCTCTCTTCAGTGAGAGTAGAAAATTTGTGTTTTTGTGTCTCTTGAATTCATCTTTGTGTTATGGCTCCAAAGTAGAGGATATGGTTTGTGAGCCTGGCAGTGGGTTTTTACCTCTACATAATGGATGCAGCTATAGGAAAGCCTTCTAACACTTTCAAGCACTTGTTATTTTTTCATCCATAGATTATGTAAGTCTCAACTTGGAATAATTTAAAGCAAATTGTCATGATATAGAATACTATTTAGTTTAATTTATGTATTTAAATATAAGATACTGTAAACAAATTTCTAAATGGTCTTGTTAAATAAAAACATAGAGCCAGATATAGGGGTGAAAATCTGACAGAGATCAGAGGAAATAGGAACAGCCACCAGTTAACTTGACCTCACCAATGCAGCAGCTTCCAAAGAGAGAGCGGCTTCCTGTCTAAATAGACTTATATATCTTTCTATTCTACTAACTCATTTCCTCTCTCCACCAAGCTACATCACTTCCAGTCTGTCTGCACAGACCTCCAGAACTCTATGGTTGATGCTGGGATTAAAGGCATGTATCACCACATTTGGCTCTGTTCCCTAGTGTGTCCTTGAACTCATAGAGATCAAGACGGATTAAGGGCATGTGCTAACATTGCATGATTTCTGTTTTTACTAATAGTGGCCGACTATTTTTCCACTGATCCTCAGATACATTTTATTGGAGGACACAGATAAAATATCACCACAAGATATATTTCATTTAAATAGCCCCAAACTATTTGAAAGTGCTATAATATAGTTTATATATGCTTTGTGCAGTCACATTATTATTCATGTACAGAAATTGGAAAGTTATTTTTTATTTGAATAGACTTATATTATTAAAATTTTTATTATTTAAAACAATTTTAAATTTAAATATATTTTGTTCATATTACAAGTCTTTTCAGATACTCTCCCCATCCCTACCCATCCAACTTTAAATTCTTTCTCAAATCTCAAAAANCAAACAAAAACCCAATACAACAACAAAACCAAGAAAACAAAATTAAAGCAACTCAAAACAAAACAAACAACAACAACAAAAAAACCACCNTACTGTAACCAAAATAGCCAACAAAAAATGAAACAAAACACAAGACTATGGAGCCCATTTTATGTTGGTCAAGTACTCCTGAACAGAAACCAATCATTAATAAAACTGTAATGCTCCTGTGTGCATTTATTTCCCTAGAAGATGTAGTTTAATATAGTTCTTTAAGTATCTCCCTAAATGATCTTGATGCACTAATGTCACTTCAATGGGCAGCAATTCATTATTTGATCATTAATATCCTTGAATAAGTGTTCAAAGCTACTTTGACAACATTTAGAGATGATCAATGAATTTCATTGAACTCTTGTAACAAGCTGAGCTCTAGAAGAGTGAAGAATAATAGATCCTGTCACTGTCAGTTACTGTCCAATATTATCACAGAGGAATAAGGAAAAACCTCCACCTTAGGGGCACTTGGATATCCTAGGCTTTGTTTCAAAGCTGACAACTGTATTTCAGAAGCTAGCAAAAACCTTCAGGTATCCATCTTGCAGTATCATCAGCACGTCAGTTAGAAAATGTCTCCCAGGAGCCCACAGTATTAAGAAAACTTGCAAAACAATGTTGTAAGAATTGAAAAAAAAATTAATCAAGTGTAACAATGTAAACACTAAATAAAGTGTAATGTTGAACTTATCTGTCTAATTTTGCTCTTTCAGAGCATTTTTCATCCAAAAACTTCTGGCAGAGGTTGGAAGCATGAGAATAGAATTACCTTTATTTATAATGAAACAATCACATAGGGAAAACAAATTGGTTTCATGCATTTGTTTTTTTAACAGAGCTAGACGGTTAATCTTACATTCCTATTGCAGGGAGATCAGAAAGATATTGCAGAATTGAAAGTAGAATCTTAACCAATCTGAATAATGTCCAATTACTCTAGTTTATTTTAAGTATAATACAAATTCTTTTTATTATGGTGATCCAACCACACTCTATGATTCTGATAACACTGGAACAGAGGATAATTTCATATACAGCAATGAGGCAAACTGATGACAAGATTCACTATTTTACATAGGTTCTTTTGTCCTTACTACTCAAAATCCTTTACCTGGTATTATACAGAGTACATAACATTATTAGTAATAACTGCTGACCATTCTATCCATATTTCTCAAATTAAAATTACTAAATTTATTTGCTTGATGTGATAGGTGAAATTAGTATATTTCTAGACCTTCTTTCATGGGAACTAAATCAAATGCCAAATCCCATCATAGCTCTCAAATTTGGCCTAAGGACTTTGTCATTCAGTCAGTCTTCCCTGGAAGAAAAGACAAGCTGGGAATCATGGGAAGCTGCCTTCAGCTCATGACACATTATTCAATGAGAAAAGATCACCCTACCTCCAGATTGTGATCAGTCAGGCTTGTCTTTTAAATTCTTTCCTGGAATTCTCCAGCAGAACTGTACTCTGGTGATCCACAATGGTATTTCACTTAACCCTTATTGCATTTCTTGCTTTACTGAATCATTCCTCTATTGTCCTAGCAATGTTCATAGAATCATGTTCCAANTGATATATTTGCTATACATTATTTATCTCAGATTCTACTTCTGCAGAAGTAAAACAGAAAGTGAACCCATTACATTCACAAATGATTCATTGAGCTGTTTTCATCTGTAGACAATTTAAACTATCTGTCATTTTTTTTTCTAATTTAAGAAACAACTCTTCCAGAGTCTTCACAATTGTCTCTACTTCTTCCTCTTAAAATATAGTTCAGGTCAAGAATGAAGTCCTCAATGACAGCTTCAGATTGGAATCAGGTAATAGTATTGCATGTACTCTGAACTTAAGTTCACCAAATAAAAGGTAAAAGGAGTGATAGTGTAGAGAAATTTGGAATTACTTGGTTTTATGATGCATATTGTGTTTTGGGTTAACCAGCTTTCACTGGCATAGAAAAACTATATGTTGTATTTAAATATGTACTTGAAAAGTTAAAATATACTGAAAATTTATGAATGGTAATCCTAAGAGTAAGGCATGTTACATAGAAAAGAATAAATACCAATGGATTCTGTAATATAGTTGCATCACTTTTTAAGAATAGCTATACATTGGACATGGAATATGGTATTAACTAATGTCATTGCAGCAGTTAAGAGATGCTAGTGTTAAGGACATTTATTTGTTTTTAATATTCTCAAGCAGATATATTTTCAAAAGTCATCCAGAACATAGGTGTACCACATTCAGGGTTCAGCCACAATTCAGAAGAAGCTTAACATGTTTTAAAAGAGCCATACAGATGTAAAATAATGAACAAACTTTGTCTTTGGTCAACAAGAACAAAACAGATGGCGGAGGTTCAATAAATGGACATATATAGGCACCAATATAATCTCTCTTAAGAAGTCTCCAGAAGCCTTGGAAGTTATTTACTATTAGTTTAAAGCCAAGTAATTAAAATTCAGCTTGAGCATGAGGTTGTGTCAATGGGATGAAGTGACAAAGAAGACCATGTTTCCAGAAAAGCAGTTATCTTTAGAAAGGTAACTGACACAGGATGACAGACACAGGCCAGACATACAGTANAAAGACAGAATGATCACGAGGAAATGCATGGATCTACTATCACAGATACCCGAAGCCAGCATTTTGAAGAACTTTTATGAATTAAGAACAGCATGGAAGTAAAGAATGAAAATATAACACAATTTTATATGAAAATCACTTAAATAGAAACATATATAACATGACAATGTTTTATTCTTAAAACCAACTTTTAAAAATCTATCACCTTAAAAAAAACAGATCATTAGGTTTAATGAGTGAGACAGATGCAAAAATATACCATTGCACCTTTCTGGTAGTACATGGCAAAAGGCCAATGCAATGATGTGACGGGGAAAGTTTAAAACTCATGCAAGACATATACTGTCTGCATCTTAAATTTCAGCTGTGAAATCACAGTGAAAGTGACTTGAGAACACTAGCATCTTACCCTAATCTGGTGTATTTAAACAAAAAATTCCAAAAAAATTATGAATGCAGAGCCTTAGTGTCAATACTCACCAACTAGAAATCACAGGAATCACAATAGTCAGAAAAAAATAGTTTATTGCTTTGTTGTATTGTGAGAGAAACTATTCCAANGGAATCCAGGAGATAAATATGTGTAGAAGATTTAGAACAAACTTATTGCAGTTTTATCTCAGAAATNACTGACAAAGCTAGGGTGGAAAGATGGCTCAGTAGGAAAACTGTTTACTGTGCATGCCATTTGCAGTGGCATGAATAGATAATNTGAATACTTCTATGAGAAGAAATAAGAGAAATGGGAATATCGATATTAGCTTGATCTGTGAAGCCAAGGGAGCAAGTCAATAAACAGTATTGTTCCATGGTTCCTACCTGGTTTCTTTTCAAAATTAGATTGTGGCCTGCAAGTATAGAATGAGATAAACTCTTTCCTCACCCAAGTTTATTTGGTCGGTAATTTATTACAGCAACAGAAAGCAAACCAGAATGTGCGTGCACACACACACACA
>LZPO01087636.1:26195-50058 GCA_001675575.1 Neotoma lepida | reverse complement strand
GTCAACAAAGCATGGCACATCAAGTTGAGGCAGGACCAAGCTCCTCCCCCCCGCATCAAGTCTGAATGACGCAACCCAGCATGGGGACTAGGTTCCCAAAAGTCAGCTCAAGCCTCAAGCACCAGGGATAGGTCCTGACCCCACTGCTAGGAACCCCCCAACACAGACCAAGCTATACAACTGTCACATATATGCAGAGGTCCTAGGTTGGTCCCATGCAGGCTCCCTAGCTGTTGGTCNGTGAGCTCCCAGGAGCTCAGCTCAGTTGTCTTTGTGGGTTCCCCTGTCATGACCTTGACCCCCTGGCTCATACAATTCCTCCTCCCTCTCTTCAANGGGACTCCCAGAGCTTGGCTCAGTGCTTGGCTGTGGATCTCTGCATTTGCTTCCATCAGTTGCTGGATGAAGGCTCTCTGATGACAATCAGAGAAGGCCAGTTCAGGCACCCTCTCTACTGTTGCTAAGAGTCTTAGCTGGGGTCATCCTTGTGGATTGCTGGGAGTTTCCCTGGCACCAGGTTTCTCCTTAACCCCAAAATGGCCCCTTCATCAAGACATCTCTTTCATTACTCTCGCCCTCTGTCCATCCCTAACCCCACCAACCCGACCCCTCATGTCCCCCAGCCCCCTCTCCCAGTTTACCCTGGAGATCTCTTCTATTTCTCCTTCCGAGGGAAATCCATGCATCCTCTTTGGACTCTCCTTGTTACCTAGCCTCTCTGGGGCTGTGAATTGTAGCATGGTTGTCCTTTACTTTACATCTAGTATCCACTTATGAGTGAGAACATACCATGTTTGTCCTTCTGGGTCTGGGTTACCTCACTCAGGATGATTTTTTTCTAGTTCCATCCATTTGCCTGCAAATTTCATGATGTCATTGTTTTTCTCTGCTGAGTAGTACTCCATTGTGTATATGTACCACATTTTCTTAATCCATTCTTCAGTTGACGGGCATCTAGGTTGTTTCCAGGTTCTGGCTATTATGAATAATGCTGCTATGAACATAGTTGAGCAAATGTCCTTGTGGTATGATTGAGCATTCTTTGGGTATATGCCCAAGACTGGTACAGCTGGGTCTTGAGGTAGATTGATTCCCAATTTTCTGAGAAACTGCCCTATTGGTTTCCAAAGTGGCTGTACAAGTTTGCACTCCCACCAGCAATGGAGAAGTGTTCCCCTTGCTCCACATCCTCTCCAACATAGCCTGTTATTAGTGTTTTTGATCTTAGCCATTTTGACAGGTGTAAGAAGGTATCTCAGAGTCATTTTGATTTGCATTTCCATGATGGCTAAGGATGTTGAACAATATATCTCGACCATTTGAGATTCTTCTGTTGAGAATTCTCTGCTTAAATCTGTACCCCATTTTTAAATTGGATTATTTGGTATTTTGCTGTCTAATTTCTTGAGTTCTTTATATATTTTGGAGATCAGCCCTCTGTCAGATGTGGGGTTGATGAAGATCTTTTCCCATTCTGTAGGCTGTCATTTTGTCTTATTGATTGTGTCCTTTGCCTTTTCAGTTTTAGATGGTCCCATTTATTAATTGTTGACCTCAGTGTTTGTGCTACTGGTGTTATATTTAGGAAGTGGTCTCCTGTGCCAATGTGTTCAAGGCTACTTCCCACTTTCTCTTCTATCAGGTTCAGTGTAGCTGGATTTATGTTGAGGTCTTGGATCCACTTGGACTTGAGTTTTGTGCATGGTGACAGATATGGATCTATTTGCAATCTTCTACATGTTGACATCCACTTATGCCAGCACCGTTTGTTGAAGATGCTTTCTTTTTTTTCCATTGTACAATTTTGGTTTCTTTGTCAAAAATCAAGTGTTCATAGGTGTGTGGATTTACGTCAGGGTCTTTGATTCAATTCCATTGGTCCACCTGTCTGTTTCTATGCCAACACCATGCTGTTTTTATTACTATAGTTCTACAGGAGAGCTTGAAGTCAGGGATGGTGATGCATAGCCATTTCCTATGAGGTTGCCTGGCCTTGGTCAACCTCCCGTTCCCTGGATCTGTCTGTGTTGGGAAGAGGGTGGTCAGGGGTCTATTGTTGTAGCTCCCAGTGCCACAGTGAAGCAGAGGAGTCACTGGTCCTAAAATGAGTCCCGGGAGACAAAACACCCCAGGCTCCCTTCTGGATCTCTCAGATTTGCCTCTGCCCAGAAACCAGCAAGGATGCAGGCAGCTCACCTCTCATCTCGCTGCTGGACTCGCTGGCCCTTTGCAGCCAGCTTCCCCACAGCTTAGCTGCTAGAGAGCCATAAGAGTAACACGGGGTCCAAGTGCATTGATCGTGAGTACTCAGCTCTTTAGAGGATGGAGGGTGGCATACGGCTGTTTATGCCCAGTTTAATCAATCCTCAAATTGTGAATCACACATCCCAGGGCACTAAGCAAGGAAAGAGAAGAGAAACCATGATAGCTGCCCCTCTCCCAACAGCTGGATGCCATTTCCTTCAGGAAGTCTCTCCTGATGCTTCTCCCCAGTCTAGCTTAGGCATCCCTGCTCTGAGTTCCCTTAATTCCCTGTGCATCCTGTCCTGGAGTAGGATTGTCTGCCTATCCTTCTCTCAGTTCTGTTGTGATCTTAGGGTCAAGGGCTGTGTTGACATCATCACACCCTGAGCCCAAGGTCCTGCTCACACCACACACTCCTCAAATGTGTTTTGAGCACACTGAGGGTTACTGACCCACCCCTGGTCTTAGAGTATGACTTTTGGTCCAGCCTATTAAAACATTAACTTGTACAAAACCACAAGAAAAGTTGGTTTATCAGGGATGGTCACATGTGGCTAAGGATAGCTATGCATGTGGCCCAGTACAAAATCATAAGCATATGTAAAACACTATAAGATTTTTGTTGTTGTTGTTGCATTTTTTGGTAACTCCATTGCATGGTTCTTGAATATAAACGTGAAAGACAACATTGTGTTGCCATGTCAAAAGGTTGGGCCAAGTGGTTTTTTATTATATCACAAGTACATTATAGCGCCTTGAGTTCTTGACTGAGACTTAGGGATGAGCCTTAGGCATCCGCTCTCTGAGAGGTGGTTTGTAACACAGTGACGAAGACTGCAGGCTCTGGGCTCGACTGAGTCAGAATCCCAGCACACACAAGCTGTGTGGCACGTGGAAAACAACGTCACTTTACAGGTTCCTCATCTGAAGGGGAACTTCACAAGGTGAGTCAATACGTAGGAAGAGTTTGGAATATCACCTAGCTCAGAGTAAGAGCTCTTCTGTGTCACTCACCCAGGGCTGTGCCTCTCATCACAGAGTTTCAACCCAGTGCAGACTTTCTGCAACTCTGCAAGCCACGTCCAAAGGAAGTCTTTCCTTTCCCCACTTGGTTGTTCACGTGTTTTTCTTTCTGTCCTTTTCTCATATGGAAAACATGCACATGAGCAGAAATATAAACCAGAAAACATATAACACAATAACAGACTGTTGCCAGTTAGCTGAGGTAGTGTCTGCAAACTGCTTGTCTCTGCTGCCCAAGTTCACCATTGTTATCTCTGTTTCCTGGACAATTCCCCGCAATGTTTCTGGATTTTTCATATAAATGTGTCACCTGTTTCTCATGGTGGCCACTAGATGGCAGCATAGATTCAGAAGTGTGACCCCCCCCAACATACACACCCACCCACCCATCCACTACCACAAGTCCTCTCAGGCACAGGGCTGACATTTATCTGCCTGTTCGTTATCGTCTAGAAGAAGGTTCAGAAGAAACCTTTGGGGGACACAGAGACACGGCAGCAGTTGAAAGCATGCATCGCAAAAATAAACACAGGTGTAGCACCTGGCTTCTTCCNGAGGCTGCAGATGGCTGCCTGCTGCAGGACTGTTCTACTTGCCCCTGGAAATGTGCTCTTTTTAGATTTGGTTTCAAGGTGAATGTCCAGTTCACAAAGAACAAAACTAAACCGAACTCATTGACTGGTATTCCTGTATGGGTCTGCTCGGGCTGCTGCTGCAGATGGAGCCAGACCTGGTGGTGCATGCCTAGAATCCCAGTTGCTTGAGAAGCAGGAGGATCACAGGTCAGTCTGGGCTACAAAGTTAGTTCAAGGCCAGCCTGGACACTTCAGAAGAACCTATTGCAAAAGAGAAAAGGAAGCCTGGCATGTTGTCACCCATCAGTAGCCCAGCACACTGGAGAGGCAGAGACACGGGGTTTGCTGTAATTTTAAGGTCAGTCTGGTATATGCAGGGAGTTCCAGGCCAGTCAGGGCTACATAGTGAGACTCTCTCCCTCCAAACCCCAAACAAACGAAAAGAGCCATCTTATTCATATTTACCACCCCTACCTACTAGTAAGATACGTCCAAACCCTAGGTTACACACACCCGGAGAAACATACATCTGTGATGGAGGCAAGCCATCCTGAAGCTTTGGATCTTAAACTCTTAGTTAATGTATAGGTGACTGGTTTCAAACTATCACATGCTCCTTGTTCCCCTCAGCCTGTATCAACCAACGAAGATGAAGAATGTTTTCATGAATAAATGATGCCACCAAGTCTGGACTCCAAAGTGAGGATGGGCAGGAATTCTCTTGGTTTTATGACAACTGAATGCTACTGTAAACTGCACTGAGTATTATGGTTTAGATATGAAGTATCCTCTCAAAATGCTTATGGACTGAAGTCTTGAGTCCCCAGTATGAGCAATATTTAAAGGTTAGTTTGGGTCATGAGGTCTCTGCCTTCATCAGTGATTTAGCCATTGACAGACTTGAATTTTGAATAAGCTATGTGAGAAGGAGGGTAGACCTGCGTAAGATGGGGACTGGTTGGAAGAGACAGGGACTGGGGGTGGGGTGTCTTTGAGGGATATCGTGCCCTGACCCTTTTATTTCCCTCTGTTTCGTTCACCAAGCTGTTCACCCTTTCCTGAGGCTCACAGCGAGAGAACCAGCTGACCATGGAGTGAAGCCCCCAGAACCATGAGACAAAAAGGAATCTTTCTCTGTGCAAGCNGTGGCTGTCAAAGATTCGCCAAGGAAACAAAACCAAACCTAACACATTGCCCCTGAGCAGGTGATGTGGGATGGCCTATGGAGTGCTCTCAGATAGTATCTTGTTTTCCATGGNTTGCCACATGACTCTGGGACTGTGACCTGTACTATTTGAACCAAGCTTGATGCTGTGCCAGACCTGTTGACGCACCAGAGCCAGCTGTTTCATGAGGTTGCTGGAAAGCCCTGGGGAGTTGAGTGCACAGAAGAATGACTCCCAGGGGTGGTGGGATGCAGCACCACAAGCGGAAGGGCGCTGGGGAGATCTGCATCCAATCCCCTGCCTCCTGCTCTGGTGAGTGCTAGAGGGCTTTCCTTTCACAGGCCCCCACCTCTCCCCAGGGTCCCTGAGCTCACACTCCGCTCTGGTGGCTTATGAGTCTTCTAGGTTCTTGCACAAAAGAGATTTTTTTTTCACAGAGGATAGGTCAGGGAAGCCGAGTACAAGAGTCTCTGCTAGGTGACCCATGGGTGACATGCCAGCTCTGGCAAGATAAGGAGGTCCCTACTGTTGGAAATATTCTTGCAAGAGTTGTGTGAATCACAGTAAGCATCATGCTTACAGTGTGCCAGGCAGTTAGCTGTAAGCTGAGTCTCTGTCACCCCCTCTACAGTGTACTCTTCCGTAGAAAGCTTCTCAATGAAGACAAGACTCAGAGAGAGGACACAAGTTGCCCAAAGTCACACAGCTAGAATGTAGTAAAGGCAAAGTGAAAACCTGGATCTGGAAGGTCCCAGATCCTGACATGGGTGCTATGATTCAAGTCTGGAATGTTCCCCATAGACAGTGTGTTAATGGCAGAGGAAATGGTTTTAGGTCATTGGGGGCACTTCAGAGAAGGACACTGTGGGACCCTGTCTCTCTTGTTTAATACACATCTATCGATGAGATGAATACCTTGGTTCTACCAAGGGATCCCTGCCTCACCACGGCCCAAGCAATAGGATCAATTGATTATAGCCCGGAACCTCCAAAGCCAGGATTCAAAATAAACTTTTCTCTTTTAAAATTGATTGTATCAGGTATTTTGTTACAGTAATGGAAAAACTGAGTAACACAGTAGGGATCTACTTCAAGTGTGATCATGTTGGCCATGAATAGATTCAGAACCTCTTTAGGACCCAAACTGAAAAGATTTTGGTTACTCCTCATGTGTAATTTTAAATTAAAACAATGCTAAACTCTAAAATAAATAGAAAGAATTTCAATAAAGTTGTAACCTTCGCTTTCCTCCCCAGAGTACTGACATTGATTTCCACCCAAATACTGAATTACATTAAAAATCTCTCCATCTTTCTCAACCTCTTCACTCCACTTGACTTCCTCTCATTTTATCTATCATTTATTTATACTTGTGTGGATGTGTGTGCCTCTCTCTCTGTGTATGCCACATATGTGCAGGTACCTACCAAGGCTAAAAGAGGGCTTTGGATCCCCTGGAGCCAGAGTTCCAGGCAGTTGTGAGGCGCCTTATATGGGAANTGCACTTGGGTCCTCTGCAAGGGCAGCAAGCACTCTTAACTGATGTGCCACCTGTCTAGCCCAACTCCCACTCATTTGAGGTGCCAGCCTTTCTGAAGCCCTCTTTCTGCTTAACTTCTCATCAGGTAAGCAATTTCATACACATGAGTCGAGTCTTACCCTGTGGTGACTTTGGGAATAGAAAGCTAAACAGTATTCCACCCAGTCCCCTTCCAACTCAGAGCCTGGAATTCTATCTTTTCTTCCTCTGTTAAGGTTTGTTTTTAATTTTATGAGTGTTTGCCTAAGCACCGTGAGCATGCCTGGCTTCCACAGAGGTCAGAAGAGGGCAATGGACTGCTGGAACTAGAGTTACAGACAGTTGTGAGCTGCCATGTGGGTGCTGGGAATCGAACCCAGGTTCTCAGTGCTTTTAGCCACTGAACCATCCCTGGATTCTATCATTTTTAAAACAGCAGGCAACATCAGTTTATCCAATGGCCATGCCTAATACTCTGAGGATATTGTAAATGCTTGTTAAAATATTTTCCTGTGGNGACTGGAGAGATATGAGAGAAGAAAAGCCATAAGCACAAATCTCTGCTGACACTTTGCAAGGAAAATTACCATGGAGATGATGTGCTTTATTTCATATGTAAATTTGCCAAGAAAAANAAACAAACACAATTTCCACAAAGCTAAACACACTAATGCAATAAAGAATGGCATTGCCGTGGAAGATGGAGATGCTTACCTGCTTAGATCTGCTGCACAGAGTATAATTCAGAGGCCAAATAAAAACCCAAACCTATGTGTCATTGTTACTCTTCTATTGCTGTGAAGAGACACCATGACATCGGCATAGGCTACTTATAAAAGGAAGCATTTAATTGGGGGCTTGCTTACAGTTTCAGAGGGTTAGCCGTGACCATCGTGGAAGGGATCAGGGCAGGCAGAAATGACATTAGAGCAGCAGAGAAGAGTTTACATCTGTTTTGAAAGTTGTAGGCAGAAAAGAGAGACACTGGGCCTGGTGTGGGCTTTTCAAACCACAAAGCCCATATCCAGTGACACACCTCCTCCAACAAGGACACACCTCCCAATCCTTCCCAAACAGTTCCACTAACTGAAGACTAAGCATTCAAATATATGAACCTATGGGAGCCATTCTCATTCAAACCACCACACCATACAATAGCCAATGAATTTTGATGGGCATATCATTAATATAGGTAATTCAAAATGGCATCTGCGTGTTGTGGCTTCATTCATGAATTCTATCATTCTTGAGGTCTTCATGTAGATTGCATAAGACAGCCCTCAAAGCTCTTATTCCTTCCCTGNTTTTACTGGGTGGTGACAGCTCTGAAATTTGGGTTTGTATTCTTGGCAGTTGGCAATTTGTTCTCTCTCCCCAGGCATCTTCCTGGTGTCTTCCTAATTGGCTAAAGATAATTTGGAGGGAGAACTGTGTGGCACCATCAGACAGCACTACAGTGGTAAAAGTCCTGTTCCAAACCTACATGTGTGCAGAACAAGGTAAATTTTGGATTTAATTTGACTGGCTCTCATGAGGTAGAAAAATGGCAAGCCCTTTATACGTTGGGCTATGTGTCTTCAGGGCCAATCTTCTTGACTATGAACTCTGAGGGGTAGAAGCTGCGACCTCCCTACTGTGGAACTCCTGTCACCTAGGCATCAGTGTCTGACATGGCACTGAGGAAATGTTTGCTCAACTGAGAGAGAACTAGAGGTTGGCCACATGGAAGGTACCTCTGGAGAGTTTTATTTTAAAAAAAATTAATGATCAGTGTGAGGAAAGCCATAGCCATACATGAATGACCCCGGTGGAGAGACAGTCGTGTAGCCCTCCTCCTGGGTTAAGGCCTACTCACTTGTTGTTGGTTTCAGCTGTTAGCCATTGGTTTTGCTTTTACCAAAACCCATTCTTCAACAGTCACCAGGAAAATAAGTTTGGAATCTACCAGTGTGAGACACAAAACCTTAAAGAGAAAGAAACTTTCAGTTCCCAAGTCCCCTAGACATTAATATCCATGGCGACATGGGTGATCTGGCAGAACTAAGACTGAAGACAAGTCTTAAGACTACCCAAGTCCTTTCTCTGGAAGCCACAAACTTGACCTACACAGTAGACTTCCACACATGCTTACAACCAGCCTCTCACTTCATCTCCCTGAATCCCTACAGATCAGGACAGGGGATAAGAAATCCAGCTCAGCATCCAGCTGCTGGAAGACCCTGAGTTTCAGATCCAGCTGTTTCCAAATGTCAGCAAAGCATCTGGGCATCACCATCACAGGCATCCCACAGCCTCAAAAGGCATGGCTTCTACAGACATTAATGTCCTCTGAAGGCCTCTGTCCCAGGGCTGAAGGCCAGATTATAGAGCGAGGAAGGGGCATAAACATGCTCTTTCTAATGTTCAGCAAAGGCCCTTCAGAGTCCAGAGGCTTCGATGACAGGCTGGTGATAAAACTGTCATGCTAGCCAAACTTTATTTTGGTTCCANTGAGTCACATGGTGTCTGTCCAAGTTTGGCTTTGTGCTTGTGTAAACATTAGCTTTAAGATGTTGACAAAATGAATTGTCCAGTAGTGCAGACCAGTATCCACCATACTCTGTCCTTCACATAGTCATGGAGAGATGCAGAGCCTTGATTCCTACCATCTTCNTCTTTTGGGGCTGCTGTAACCCCAAACCATAAGCTGGGTGACTTAGANATGGCAGGAATTTATTCCTCATAGCTGATCTGAGAAGTCCAAGACCAAACCACCTGCAGGTTTGGTGTCTGCCAAAAAAGTCCTGCTTCCCTCCTGATGGTGAAAGAGCCAAGGCTTCTCTGGGGGTTCTTTTCCTCTAGGAGGCATCTGGACACAATTATCTCCAATGGCTCAACCTCCAAATCCCCTCACATCAGTGCTCAGGTGCTAAGATGAACCTGGGTGTGGGGACATGCACACATCTGGTCTCTAACATCTACTAACCATCTGTGAACATTCTGCGGACAATTGCCCCCTGATAGTGTTTTTACTCTCAGGCCCAGGCTACTTCCTAGATGCATAGGGGCCAACAGAGTTCATGAGCTGAGGCAGTGTAAGCTCAGAGGAGTACACAGAGTCTATTATAGTTGGAATGTGAAGTGTCCTCTGTAAGCTCATATGTTTTGAACACTTGGTTCTCAGCTGGTGGCACTGTTTGGTAAGGTTATGGAATCTTAAGGAGGTGGAGCCTGGCTGGAGGAAATACGTCATTGGGGTAAGCTTTGAGGTTTTATAGGCTGGCTCTACTTCTTCTAAGNCTGCTGACATAATGTGATGGGCTAGCCTCATGCTTCTGTTACCATTTCTACCTTGCCATGACAGACTGTACCCCTCTGGAATTGTGAGCCAAAATAAGCCCATTCTCCCCTCAGGTTGCTTTTGTTGGTGTATTTTATCACAACAACAGATATGAAACTAATACACTGCATTTTGGAATAAGTTTGCTGTCCTTGTTCTGCCGGGAGACGTTGGGCACACCCATACATATCTTCTCCAGCTCTGAGACTGTCTACACCCATTGCTTGGGCAGAAGTAGGCACCACCACTTCCTTTTGCCTGATCCTTTCAGTTGTTCCAAAGAGTCATGAGCCACCAGCATCCAGGAAGAAGGAAAAAGGAAGGCAGGGGTGGGTGGGTGGATTTAGTCTCTGCAGAATGCAGTTTCTGGATGGATTTAGTATCTGCAGAAGCCTCTAACCCACAGAACACCTCATTAAAAGAATTTTGCAGGGTCTCTACATTTATTCCATCTCAATGCCATGTGACAGTGGCTTTGGGCTCAGTTATGGAAGTGTATCCTAGTCCTCTTTACAGAGTAGCAGGAGGAGGAGTTAAAAATTGCTCCTTGAGTCTCTGAGTATTTTGTAAGGACCTGAGGAGGATTTCAGCAAGTTGTGGGTGGGGCAGTGAAAAGCAACTCTCAGAGATGCTGCCGGAGTTTGAATGGCAAAGGTTTGTGANGCACCATTAGGCACACAGGTACCCCAGAAACATTCAGGGTTGATTTGCTTGTCGGTTGTGTTANAAGAGCCAAGCTTCCTTACCTCTACTGTAATCTTGTCCAAGGCTACTTCTTACTCCTTTTCTGGATTCTTAGCTCTTCGCTTTCAATTAGACAATTGTGACTTGTCTGAGTCTTGACCATCTATCTGGTTTGGACACATGCTGCTAACAGACTGGGTCTTGGCATTTTCTAGTGGGAGAATGTGGTTAGCCTTGTTCATGGACTAAGCCACATTCTCGGGCTGTAAGCCCTGGGTTGAGTCTCCCAGCTGATCAAAAGGCAGAGGGCAGAGCAGGCAGGAGTCTCCTGGCCTCTGGGTAGGGCTCACACAAGGCAGGCTTCATGACTGCTGTGTGTAGCACATGGTGGGATAATTGATAATTATTGGAAGCCCATCTCCTAAGACCATCGCTGTCTGTGGACTCATCAGGAGCCCTTGACCTCTGTGGGACTTCTTTGTGTTCTGGAAAGCACACCCTGAGAGACACTGGCTTCTGCCTGAAGCCCCAAGGGAGGCTATGGGAACCACACAAAAGTGAGTATTTATTTCTTGCCCGTGACCCTATGCCCAAGCAGGTGTGGCTTCTGAGATCTCACCGGGGCTTGTGGTCTGCCACTGCTCTGTAGTTAACCTCCAGTAGGCACTATTGTGTAGATGAGTTGTGGAAGAGATGCCATTACACCATCTGGAGGAGAGGGAATGAGAAGCAGGCAGGTTTTGGGGTATGAAAGCCTTTGTCATTTTATTTTACAATAAAAAATTCTAACAGCATATGAACACTCTGTTCCCGGCAGAGGCAAAGGACGTACAAAGTTAATTAGAAAGCAAAGCATTGAAATCACAACAGCTACATTCAAAGCTCCTGTTCGGTACTTTGCCCAATGCATCCAAAGTGGTTTGAGAGAATCACAGTCTGGGTTTTTTCCACCCAGAGTCAAAGCACATGTGGAACACTTACATACCCTCCAAACCACAGGCTACAAACGACGATAACAGCAACTCCATGTGGGCCGACTTTTTCGGGCAATTACAAACTGCAGAACTCCTTTATTTTTCCTTGATAAGAAACTGCGTCCTTGAACACATGACAACACAAATTAACTCAGTGGGTAGCAGGAGCTGGATCAAACTGAATTGTGAAACGAATGGTTTTAATAGCAAATTCTTCCAATATCCTTTCCAAACTGTGTTCATACACATTGTGCACGTGCTCCTCACAACCACCATGGGAGGTAGGAAGTACAGATGTTATTATTCCCAGTTGACCCACGAGGAGTCCCAGACTAGTTCAAAGTCAGTCACTCAAGTTCTAGAATATTTACACCTCCTCAGCATTTTCAGTCCAACAACACNCCTCTGATTTTGTTTGGTACATTTTCCTTTTCTTTTCTCTCCTTAATTTATGTGAGGGGGGAGGTGAGTTTAGACCCAAAGACGAGATAAAAGAGAGGAAGGTGAGGCCACGGTTAATTTATGTAAAGTACATTGGATGGCCTCCTTCCATCATTTACAAGAGTCTGAGCAAGGCCGGAGGACGAAACAATTAGTCTCTAGATTTATCAGGATGTTCTAGACTTATAATAGGATGGCTCTAACTCAAGTATGGGCTCGACCTCTGAGGACAAATTCCACCTTCTCGAAATTTCCCTCTTTNGAAACCTACAGAATCAAAGCAACTCAATATCTTCCAAGAGAATTTGTTTCTGGTACAATTAATTTCTCAAAGACTCCTTTTCAGAAACACCTACAATTCAGTATTTACCACCACCTAGGATTCTGTAACAGTTCACGTAAGCAATCAGGAGATCTTTCCGTTCTCAGGACACTAACTTCTTATACTGGAAGGTCAGAGCCACAGTAGCATCATTTTCACAGGAAACCAATTTTGTTTCAAAGAGACTCTACGGCGAGGCTCATCGGTTTTCTCATCCATGCAAATGTGTAGCTGGGAGCCACATTAATAGCACCTGGGCTAAGACCATGCAATTCAATTTACAAGTATTGTCTGCTGAGCTGAGCAAGACACTAAGTTAACGGGGCCTTGGTCAGAGATCTCTTCTGGGGCCCAGCAGTGGTATTCAGGAACTAGTGTGGGGGAGGTGGGAAGTGTCTGGGGGTAGTCTAGCCAGTCTACAGGGATTTCAAGTGTGTGCACTCTTATCTGCTGTATAAGTGGGAGATGCCGGGGTGGGGGGCAGTATCTAGAGGACTGTGCTCTGAGTACTGGCAGCCANGTGGGATCCTAGGGGTGTGGTCAGTTCCAGTCTGTGGCAGGTTCCTTTAGGGAGTCCTGCTCCTGCTCCCTGATCACGTTCCTTCTTCTGGTTCCAACCCTCAACAAGAGCTCCTGCCAAATGGATCAATCCAGGGACCATACTTGTAGACCAAACCCTGTCTCTTTGTTTATAGCTGACTGGGCGGGCACCTGACCTGAGGGCAGCTTAGCCACAGGCAGATATGAGCTGAACCAGATTCTCAAGCATTTGCCTCAAGGGGCCTCAAAGATGCTAGTCCGAGAGTAGTCTGCACTGGGAAGGAAGAGTTTGGTGCGAGTCCTGAGGTCCGTATTTTGTTTCACATGCACTAGTGAGGANGCTGGTTGGGCCAGGCAAGCAAGAGGATGAAGCAGCTGTGTGGGGAGAAGCAGATGAAAGCAGGTGAGGGGAGTGAGGGCCAGAGAAAGAGCCAACAGGAAGAAGCGCTGGGTGATGCCTCACCTGCCTTTTGCCACATCTGAAGTTTGCTTCTGTAATTTATCCCTGTGTCTTTCTGTCAGTCCCTGTGCTGAAGTAAGGCTNGGCAGGTTTCTAGTCCTTGAGAAGTTCCAAGNCTGGAACACCTTTGAGGTTGGACTAGAGGGCAGAATATAACTTCTAATATTTGGACCCAGCCAGTGACAAGCTAAATTATACTTATACCTAACGAGTCTTGGACTGTAATTTGAAAGGGAAGTCCAAATTCTAAATTCAGGTTTAAGTTCAAATCTTTTTCTCAAACTCGAAAAGTTCTATTATATTCATTATACACTGAACTTTGAGCATTTGTGTGTTATGTGGGGGGAAATGAGGCTCATTTATATCAAATCAATATTTTTTGATCCATTTCAATTTTTGCCTGGCAGGGAAGTATTTCTTCTACTTAGATGTAAGAACTTCACACATCTTCCATTCTACCTACTCTCACAGAAGGTTTTCTTTTTAATCACAGATCTTATAATTTCCTTTCTTGAATCAAAATTATTTAGAAATTGCATAGTTTGGTGTTTGTCTCTTTTTTTTCTGGGCTCTTAAAATAACAAGTACACAGCATTACTTCTCCTGGGACAGCNAGTTGCCTTGAACCCTTCAAGAGGCAACTTCCCACTCTCTAGTTCACAGTTGCCACCTTGTTCCTAGCCTCTAATCACTAATCACAGGTGCCAGGCCACACAATAGACCTTTATGTTCTTGCCCTACTGGGTCACCTGATGAAGTGACAGAGTGTCAGTACATCTTTGCCTGTCTTTTTGACCCATGGTGCTGANTGAGCAAGTTACCTCCACTGGCTTCCAACCAAGGACACTGNTTCCTCAGTGGCACTCTCTGGAAAAAATTGATCACCCCCCACCCTTTCGGCAAGANTANTACGGAGNTCCTCACATGACTCTTGCCTTTCTTTTAAATTTCTGGGCACAGTTAAAGAAATGTGTCTCCAACAAGCACACAGGCAGCATAGTGAAATGGAGAGCAGGCTGGGGTATGAATCAGCAGGCTTGGGCTCAACCCTTCATTTGTCTGGACGTTGGCTTTCTCCNTCCAAGTCACTGAAATCCTCTNTGGCTTCTGTGCCTGTCTGGAAGATCATGACAATCTGACCTCACTGCTGCCTCCTCTAGGCCCTCATGGAACCCCATGTTCATATCTGTGTGGTGATTAACCATCTGAACATCTCAGAGTCTCCTGTCCTGGGAGCTATCACCTCTATACGGTTAGGAGACTCTTTAAGAGAAGGGACCACATCTTAGTCCCAGCAGGCTTTAATGATGGTGGGAAAATATGAACTTTTTTTTTTTATTAATTTAAGGTTTTCTTCACATAGACTTCTTGAACCCATGGTATCTAGTGTAATGTCTGATTTATCACGCTATATTTTAATTGTCTCAATGAACTAAATATTTCATGGGGTTCTGTGAAGACCCCAGTGAGCTGTAGCGCCATTGTCCTGGCACTCTGAATACCACTGCTAACTCTAGATTCGTGATCTGGAAGTTACTGGAACCCAAAGCTTAGAAGCACTGATATTCTATAGTGTAGAAACTTTTCTCTCATATTCCAAACATTTACCAAGTCCACACAGTACTGTGTTGATACCACTGCACAGATGAAATATTGATAGTATTGATAAAGTGGAACAATGTAGCTGGCTTTATCAGACTTACATCACTTGCATGAAAGGGCTGAGTTTCTTTGGCTCTCTGTCCATTCAAGTGCATCGAATGCCTGCTTGGATAGATTTAGGCGGTGTGTTAATCTGTCGGTAAAATCTTGTACTGTCCACAGTGTTCTGCAAGCTGATTTCAGTTTTGGACTACAACTGGCCATTGGTAGAAATATACCATATATACACATGGAAATTACAAAAATACATTTTATTTATAGCTGATTTAAGTAACAAAAAACTAACA
Source organism: Neotoma lepida (assembly GCA_001675575.1). Classification (NCBI taxonomy): domain Eukaryota; kingdom Metazoa; phylum Chordata; class Mammalia; order Rodentia; family Cricetidae; genus Neotoma; species Neotoma lepida. The sequence goes on along the minus strand of LZPO01087636.1, from coordinate 34,842 downwards.
CTATGAAAGATCAACCAGCCTACTAAAAGGACACTAGCTAACGTCATCCCCACAAGAGACTTGTCTGGGGATCCCATGACATATCTCTGAACATTCCGGAAAGGACAATTTGCCATAGGGAAATAGAAACAGCTTCCTGGGAAAGTCTGTGCTTTGACAGCTTGAATCTCCCACTCTAATCAGTTCCAGCCCTGTGCTTCTCTCAACATTTAAGTTTCCTCTTCTCTTCTTTCAGTAAAGACCAAAGAAACTCATGAAGACAATGGATAGATGGGTTCACAAGGCCATGGGTACAGCTGAAAGCTAGATGGGTCATGGGCAAAGGCAGGATAGGACCATATTCTCCAACAGACACCAAATAAGCCCCCTGACATTATCCATGGCTCCCAAAATTGGGGAGGAAACTCAGGGTTCCCTTTTCCTCTGGTACCCCAAATCAGTTTTATTTGCACAGAGGGGTCATCAGTAGCTGGTATCCAAGAGCTGCAAGGCAGTGTTTCTGCCCCAGACTCTGTAGGCTGATGCTTCATGCCAGGGAGAGTAGCATTCGACAGCACCATCCCAAGGTAGCATCCTGCCATCTCAGCAAATGTCCCCCTGCGCCCATCCACCATGGAGAACTGGTGAACTCCACAGACTTTTAAGAAGATGCTTTGCACTTCATCTCAGATTTTCTATATTCCGAAGTTTCTAGAAGCAGAGGCTGCAGTGGGGGTGACTGTGGATCCATCTTTCCCATTTCACAGGGAACCAGGAATGGTTTCCTTTGTACCACTCAGCAGCGTATGCTGGACTCCACTATGGAGGAGACATCTTGTTAAAGTTGCTGTATCTATTATTTCCCCCAGATGGCCGGGTTCTCAGGCCATCTTCAATACAAAGAAAAAACCCCACAAGTAACTGCTTCTCTTTTACAGGCTCCCAAGCCTCCAAGCACTGATTCTCTTTCATCTGGATCCCAGTTTGCAGGAGACTTTATTTCCAAAATGACAACACCTTTGAAACAGCCTGTCAACACAAGCCCACCACTCTGGCTCATCGTCTCTCTTTCTTGGCCTTTAATTAACAGGTGTGTGTGTGTTCGGTGGGGAGGGGGGAGTCAGGACTATTTATAGGCACCGCCATTGGAACTGATTCCATCCAATTCATTTGACTTTGAACATGAGCCTTTAAAAGCAAAGAGACTCAAGTTTCTTGGCTGGAGAGTCAGTATCTCCCTTACAGACTAGAGGTGACTTTTAAAGCGATCACGGTCATGGCTCAATGAGAGAGTACAGTCTGTGTTAATCACACTCCTGTGTTGCCTTTAACACAGAAGGAGAACATGCAGAGGTCACTGAAGACAGAGAGGCATTCTCTCCCTTCTGGCGATTTACTAAAATGGGACATTGGACAGGAACCTGCAGGCTAGCTAGAGCCTCTCACGACTAGGGCTCCTTAGGGAAATTCCACCCACAGTTCAAACATTCAGCCCAACAGAACATCAAACGCAGGGTCCCAGCTAGGGACTTGTTGACCCACAATTGGCTGNGGAAGTCAGAATCCAGTTGTTACCCAAGTTTTCTGTTTCCCAGTCTCCCCACTGGCATTTTTAGAATCTGAGGATGAGAAAGACCCATGCATTGTCTGGAGCCCCCCACATCAGTGGAGAGGAACCCAAAGCCTTTTGTCGTCTCACAGTCTTCAAGTGCAGATTCCCTCAGGGTTGAGACATTAGACCTGGAACTCAAACATATCTGTCTGCTTCTTGGCCAGCTTGGCCACTTCCTCCCGGATAGCCTTCACGAGGGCTGCGGTGGAAATGTTGGTCAACGGAGTGTCTGGAGGTTCATTTTCTGTCAGGCTCTGCTGTGAGGCAGCTGTGGAGGGGATGGGGGCCTGCTCTAGGCTTGGGTGAAGGTTGGTTGGCTGGCTGTACTGGCGAGGGAGCCTGGAGGGCGAGCTCTGTTGATAACGTGACCGTGGATAGGCCTCGATGTACCCAGGAAGAGGGACCTGCCCAAGAGGTTGGGAGAGAGGAGAAAAAACTCACGTCAGGAGGGAGCTCAAGGCACAGGATACACAAAATACTGGAAGCAGGAGGTGACAGAGGTCAAGGAAAGAGTTTTAGCNGAGAATTGAAATCATATGCTATCACAGCACTAGCCCAATCTGGAGTCAGTTTCTTTAGCAAACAGCTATCTTGGACTTACTAAGTATGCTGGCTGGACAGATTAAACAGGTGTTTTTCAACTTTGCTGAAAACATTAAGAATACACCTAAGCTCACAGTTGAATGACCCTGCCTTTCTTTTTTACTTAAGTACAACTGAGTAAACAGAACTGTTGCAAGGGAGTTCAGGGGCTTTTTACTACTATTAATAGTTAATATCCATTAAGCCCTAATGATTTTCACATAGTATCTCATTTAATTCTGCAAGCAACAATCTCCTTGTAGGTATCATTCTTGTTTCATAGGTGAGGACACTGAAGCAAAGGGTAACACCATCTAAGGAAACACAGCCACCAAGCCACCAAGCCATGGTCTGCACAGGTGTATCTGGCTCCAAGCACTGGGAATTAATTTGTGCACTACAGTGTTTTATATATAAGTACACTATCACATTCTTGAAAAAAAATCTCTTTTCATTAAAAGTAGGAGACACATCATTCTCTACTTAAACGACAGAAGTCTTTAGGAACAAAGACAAGCAAAAGATTTAGAATCTATGAATATCTTGTCCACAGAAACAGTACCATGTGTGGGCTGCTATTTGGTCCACACAGACTTTTATATCCCAGGATGCTNGCTGGAGGGCTGGGAAAATCAGCACTGAGGGGCAGGCAGAGAACAAGTGTTGGGAGTACACTTCCAGGTTCAAGAGGCAGGATAGGCAGGCCAGACAGGAGGAAAAACAAGAGCCAAGGCAAAGGGGTATGGAGGGGTGTGCTGGGGCGGGGGGATGGTGTCTCCAGGCTGTCCCATCTAAAATAACTGAATGCTAGTCCATGGAGCACATGCTTCCTTAGTGTATCTACCTATTTGTCTTGGACACACTTGTGAGAAACAAAGGCTGAGTCTCCATAGTGGGCCTGGAATTCACTGTACATCATGCTGGTCTTGTGACTGTGGTGGTCCTTCCAGCTCTGTCTCCTGACTTCTGGGATTATAGATATTCACTCCCACACCTGGCCTCCATCCCCATCAACAGGTATGTTAATCTGGGGCCACTGGGGAGGATGGAGTAGGACATCTTAACCTCTTCAGGTTGCTATAACAAGATATCACTGACCAGGGAGCTGATAAGGAACGGGAATTTATTTTTATACTCATGAAGGCTGGGGACTCCAGTGTCTGGTGAGAAGCTGCTTCCTGGTTCTCAACAGCTGCCTTTTCCTGTTAACCACATGCTAGAAGCAGCAGGGAAGCTCTATGGGGGCTTCTTTTATAAGAACATTAATTCTATTCACAACTGCTTGACCCTCAACAAACCAACCACCTCCTCAAGACCTCCCCCTAAAGCCATCACCTTGACATTGTGGAATTCTGCATGTGAGTCAGGTAGAGGGACACAAATGTTCAGACATTTGGGATAGGGGAGTACATGGTGGGATGCTGGACGCTCTGATAGTCCCTCTTGAGAAGGTAGGTTTCTGAGATCATGGGCTGGGAACCCTTGATGGGTGAAATCAGCTTCAGCAAGGTCATTCGGGGTGGATCTGGCAGAAGTGAGCTCTGAGGCCACCTTAGTTGTCCAGGTGAGGCTGCAAGGACTCACTCAACAGAAGTAATTGGATTGATGCCTGAGTTTGGGGTTTAAATTTCACCACAAGACCTTGCAAATAACAGTAAAGTGGCAAAAAGCTGCTGATGTCTCTACACACAAGGGCTGGAAGGTTTCCCCTGCATTTCAGAGGAAACCCAGAGTTGGATTGTCCCACTTATCCAGCCACAAGAGCTGAGAATATACAGGTGACTGGAGCTGACCAAGAACCAAGGCCGGAACACAGGAAGCCTTTCAGATCTCAATTCACATTTCTGTTCTTTGAGGGACTTTTCCCGCCTGACACCAGCCAACAGTTCCATGCAGTTTCTCTAGAGTGGCAGGCATTCCTCCTGGGGCCATCATCATCTTCCCAGGCCATCAGGCATTTTGTGAAGGTAGGACTCCCTCCATCCTCATTTTCTCACTGCTTTGCCCCATGCTCAGAATTATGCCTAGCACAGAGCAGGAAAGGCTCCCAGAACCTGAGATTCTAGCCACAGTTTGGAAATCACTGAAGGATGGCCAATAGGTGGCAAATGTGTGGAGAGGAAGCTGCTANATTTCAGACTTAGCTAACTGCATGCACCAGGGTAGAGTCAACACACAACCCTTTCTCTGTGACATCAAATCTTGGTGCTAGTGGCTAGAACCAGCAAGGGAAAGATAACTAGCCAACTGGGGTGGTCTTGGATAGTACTCAGAAGTGGGGAAGATAAGGAGAAAATAGCAAATACATCCTAAGGCCTCCTCTGGAAGCTTCTCCACTAGCACCAAGGGTGAAATTGATGTGGCATCCTGGGTCTAGGTGATTTGGGGGANCAGGAAGCTCAGCCACCCAAGTGAAGGTGGGGGTCTTGTTTTCCTCCCATCAATATAGAGGACATGTAATCTCTTTAATCAGCCCAAATGGGGTGTCTTTCTCTAGCTGGCTTTCTGGGCTTCCTGTACTGTTTCTCACTTGCTCTGAATCCCCTGTACAGCACAGTTTGCACCATGCCTGGGCAAACTTCTCAGCTGAGCTACAGGGCCCCAAGAAAGATCTACCGAGGCTGCAGCATTAAAAAGAGCCACTGTTGGAGATGATTCTGGAATGACTTCGTCATCCTGTCAGGAAGATAAGGTTTGCATTTGCTGAGTCTTTTGCCTTTTTCTCTAAGGTGATGTGAACCCAAGGGCATCTGGATATAGCTGAAAGCTATGTGTGTTAAGTTATCTTGAGGGCAAGGATCAAGGATTTGGAAAACACTTCCTTTGAATCCTGNAGAGCACATAGCTGTCTGAGCTGCAGGCTTATAGCCCGCCCAATGCATCACGTGTATCAGTTACTCTGAAAAGCACATACATTATTTCTACATTTTAAGTCTCACAGAGTCAAACACGCTCTGAATTGATCAGTCCTACCCAATGTTTTAGATATGCAGGCAATGCAAAACAATCTGGGAATCAGATGGAGGGCTGAGAAAGGAGAGTCAGACACAGTGGCTCAGCACTAGGGGGCGTCAAGGCAGAAGGATTTCCAGGAGGTTACAGTTTGGCCTTGGCTTCACAGTATGGTGTGAATGGCAAGCCAGTTTGGACTTAGGAATCAAACCCTTGTCTCAAAAATAAACAACAACTAAANAAGCAAAACAACAACAAAACCGTCCTCAAACTCCAAAAACAAAACAAATAAAAAGAATGAAAAAAAAAAAAAGACAAAATGACAAAACCNAAAAAGGAAGGTAAAGATGAGCCCTTCTCCAACTACCCAAACAGATGCTATGATGTCCCAGGTTAGACCCCCTGACCTAACAGNATGCTATGACATCTCTGGTTAGACCCACTGACCCAACAGCAGGAAATCCCTCTAGTTCCTCTCCCAGAGCTTACTTACTCCAACTCTGCGAACAATTGGAAAGAGTTCAAGGTTTCATTTACAGAGAATAGTGCATTAGGAAAAGCACATGTAAGGATGTGGAGGTACCAACAGCATAAGTACCAGCCAGGAGGAAGCTCACGCAAAGAAAAAATATTAAGCTGTAGTATCAAGTCCAGATATTATTAGTTTGTAATACTTAACAAAAAGGCCAGAATCCTCAAACTGTTAAGGCCCAACCTCCAAATGCCTCCTGAGAACCTTGGGACCTTATAAGGACACTGCACCACTCATAGAAGACCATTCAGTTAAGCTATACTCACTTGAAAGGAGACGGAATAGAGAGCACTCATTTCAGAAACACTTTATATGCTACATGGTGTGTATTTTAGTATTTTAGAAACCAAAGAAGTAAGCTTCNGGCAACAGGAAAGTTTATANNTAGCATCACCCCTCTGGTATTGTTGGGACTCAGGTCACTACAGGCTGTAGGGTATGGTGACCTCAGAGGTTTGAACAGAGATATTGCCAGACTCCTGTATCAAGGTGTTTTCCAATGCCAGGAATTTATTCCAAAGGCAGAGACCCATACTGAAAGTGACTAAAGCATGCAGGGAATGTCAGGTTCAGCTTGGGGAGTCCCCTGCCTTTTTCATCTGTACCAGGTGAGCTCACTCAGGGACAGACAGCCCACTACAGACACCAGAGGTGCNCTCCTTTTTTTCTTCTTGAATGGCCACATCCAGCAAGTCCAAAGACAGGTATATCTGTGTCACACACCTCTGAGGAATGAAGGGGATATCAAAGGACCAGGACAAACAAATGCTTGGGTGGAAGTCAAGCAGGAAGTCTTAGGATCTGCCATATGGTTATTTCAGGGTTTCTGAGGCTTCGTTTGCTGACATTTGATCGAAAATCTTATAGAACGTGACAGTAGAAAGAAATAAATTTAATAACCACGTTGGAGCCAGGCTGGTATTAATTCTAACTCCAGCCTTGGCCCTTCTCTAGCTCTGTGGCCTTAGACATTGTATCACGTGACTAAGCCTCAGTTCCTTATCTGCAAAGTAGGAGTAGTCATGGGAGTTATAAAACTTACTTGATCAAATTGTTGTGAAGATTAAATATGATGTTTAATGGGATATCTAGACGGGGTCTGGCATATAGAAAATACTAAACAGATGGTAGTTATTACTATAAAACTTATTTGGTTGTGGTCACCCTGTTAGGAAGGGGTAGAAAATGTGTGCTAGGAAACAAGCCTCAAATTCCACCATCAAAGGTCACATGCCTCACCNAATCACCCCCTTCAAATGTCTGGCCTCATCCACCNGCNTGGTGGGAGGGGTCCTGAGAGAACTGAAGCCTAGTCTCTGTCTTTTGTCTTAGTTTCTCCTAGAGGTGTGCCCAGCAAGGGAGAGCATCAGCAAGAGTCTCACCGAATCAGCCCACTGGCTTGGGAGCTCATTCTCTCCTGCATAGGACATCCAGGCCTGGCTCCTGTAGGATGAGGGAGGTGTTGGGATGAAGTAGCCGGTGAAGCCAGGTCTGTTGGCAGCTGGGATGGCAAACACCGCTGGCACTGTGTTACCTGCACAGAGGAAGTGGGTGGGAGGTCAGGAGAGTCTGGATTCTGGATCCAGACCCCTANGCGCAAGAGCCAGATAAACCCCATTTCATAGACTACCTGGCTGCCTGCTGGGCCCCAAATCTCAGCAAATCAGGCCTGAGGTGAGGAGCATGTTCTTGGCTGTAATATTGAGCAGCTCCATATAGGGCAGAGGAGACCCTGGGTACAGACACTCCGTCTAATGTAGAGCAGAGCCCTGCAGCAGTGGCTGAAACTCTAGGTAATGCATCAGCGAAGAGGGTGGCTGAGGTGGAGGGCACCTGGCTTGCCTTAGTGGAGCTCTTCCAAGGTCACTATGACTGCCAAGGGGAGCAGGTGGTGCCCTACTCAGGGTATCTGGCACGGAGGAGCTAAGATCCAGGCTGTGTTCTCTTTGCAGGGGCGGGGCTACATTCACTTTTTTTTCACTTCTTGGGAAGCTTTATGGGCTAGCAGTGCCTCACTTTCCCCATCCTCCTACAGAGGAAGCAGAGAGTCCAGCTGGTGTCCTTCCCACTGAGCCTGCATGAACTCTAGCTCAGGAAGCTGGAAATCTAGGGAGGACTCTGACGTTGGTCTAGGTTAGGGCATACAAGGGAAAAGGTCATTGGGGAGGAAGTAGGAGGCCTCATTCTGCAACCCCAGCCCCCATCACCTGCCTAGTCAATATGGCAGGCATCATCTGTTGTGGTTCAGACTAGCTTTCTAGACTTTAAAGGTCCAACTCCCCCCATAGAGCCCCCATCCTCTCCCTCATCCTATTCTAAGAGCCTTGCTTGACCTGTTCAGAGGAAAGGACACCTTGGATGCAAGTACTTTCTTCCCAGGAGGACATGTGGTTTTAAAGCTTTAACAAAAGCAATCAAAAGGAATGGATTTCACCAGAGGAATTCCTGGAAACCACAAATGGTTTAGTAAGTGTTGGCAACTGGTGCTGGCAGGTTTAACCACAAAGGTATGGCATGAATACAATAAAAATTCAACCAGGTCACACACAAACTAGGGCGTATGCAAACCTCCAGGTCCATTTTGTCATTGTCTGTCAGTTTGACAAAAACAAAACAAAACAAAAAACAAAAAACAAAAAAACTGGAAATGACCTTTGGGTCCATCAAAGGAATAGACTGTGGCAGATCGTGTCATAGAGCACCAACATGGACATGAGTGGCTAACCTGTGCTCAGATAGCCATCTGGAAAAGTACTGCAAACAATATTGAGTTAAGAAAACAGTGCAAAAAGCAATGTGTAGTATATGATTTATGCAAATTTAAAATGCATATAGAATTAGCATATACTTTTAAATAGGTACATAACACAACACAGATCTAAAACCCATGGCCTGAGGACCCTGGTCACCTTGGGGAAGGATGGCTACATGTGTCATGCTGTGAAGGTAAAATAAACAGAACCCTGAAATATGACAAAATATTAACATGA
>LZPO01087635.1:51932-71150 GCA_001675575.1 Neotoma lepida | reverse complement strand
TTTGGACTGCTGACTGAAGTGGCCACTGATGACTTTTGGCTGGTACATCATCCACTCTGCTCTGAACCCAGCAAATATTTTCCTGGAGATGGCTTCCTCAACCCACTGAGACGATGTTCAGGTGGGGTTAATTCCATCCTGTCTCACCCAGACAGCATACAGTGTAAGCCTGGACAATAGGAACATTTCAGCCATGGCCACTGTGGATGGTTTAGGGTTGGGAATGGGACCCAAGCCAGGCCACAGTCTATATTCTGCACTTCCATGGAGATCACTGGGAAAGAGCTGAGCTGTTCTTGTTACTAGCTAGGAGGTTCCTAGAATGACAACCAAAAGAGAGATGGCTTGAGAATGCAACAACGTGGAAGAATTCCAAGGGCAGAGATGGAAAGGGACTCTGAGATGTAATGACATCAGCGTCCTGAATTCAGCACTGTTGGCACTAACCTATCCTGAGCCTGACAAATACATCNGAACTGCATTTTTGCAAGCACAAGTATTTTGGCCCAATATACTCATTTTGCTGGTCCTATTCTGTTCCCAAGTTCCACCTCCTTGGACCTTTAGGACAATGGACAAGCTACCAAGTTGAAAATCATGGCAACCAGAGGCAACTCGACTCTCCCAGGTTCAAATCCCTGATTATTTAGATATGCATATACATACATTTCATTTTTGCTTGCTTTCTACCACTGCATTTTCTTTTCTCCCACGCTNCCCATATCCACAGTCCCTCCAAGAACNGATCAATCCCTCTCAAACCTGGCAGCCAAAGTGACAAATTCTTGCCCTTTTCCTTTTCTGTAACTGACAGGAAAGAAATGGGAATATGCCCCTAAGTGTACATCAGGACTTTTTTTTTTTTAATGAAAGCATGTAGGATAATGTTTGTCTCCTTTTAAAAATAATTGCTATGATCTACCCAGAACTGAAGACTCAGGGCTAGGGAGATAGCTCAGTTGGTAAAGGTGGTGTTGAGCAAGTCTGNGGGCCTAAGTTCCATCCCCAGAAGCCACGATCAAATCCCCATGGCTCCCGGCCTCTGCTTAAACTAATCAGTGGGTTCTAGGTCTCTGCCTTGCACCTTGTTGAGTCACATTGTCTCTAAGGTTCAGTTGNCTTGGGAAGAAGGCAATAACTACACTCTTGCTGTCTAATATTAATATGGCTCTCACCTGGAATAGCATGGACATTAGTAAGCCAGATCGTTAATATGAAAGCATCTTGGCAAGTAAACAACATTCTTACATATAAAATGACATTATTTGTTAAAATCCTGGAGTTATCTCATTTCTCATCCTAGTTATTTTCTCCTTCCATTTTGTCAAGTAACAATTTAGGTCACTACCTAAAAGATTGTGTTTTCCAAATCTCTAACCATTGTTGTAAAAACTAAAAACCTTAATCTAAAAAATAATGGACATGCTATGTAGGAAAGCAGAAAGTGAATGTGATGTGGTGGCTTAGGTGTCGAGCAACACAAGCGTTAAAGCCTAGCTCTACCCTCTCCCACCCCATCTGTTTGACCTTTGGAAGTCAGGTAATAATTGAGCCTTGGGTTACTACGGTGTCTAAGCACAGATAAAATCACTCAGCTCTTGGATTGTTGTGAAATTAAAGTATATACACGGGATGTAGCAGGTAGATGATGTTCAATGAGGGAGAGGCACTGTAATCACTATAAACATGAGGAAGAACCACAGAGGAAACAGTTCCAACCCTAAAAATATAGGTGGAGCTCAAATAACAAGACAGAGAGGATAGATGGAGAGAGGACAGACAGTCACAAAAGCCCCACAGACTGGCATCATGATCCTGAAGCCAGAAGTCAAGACCAGCTGGAGTACCTCCTTCTAGCTCTAGACCATGCTTTCTCTTAAATGGCTTTTGAGATACCTCACTGGGAGCAATCAAAGTTCTAGGGTGGGTGGGTNTTTATTTCTGTATCCCTGTCCCTTAGGAAATAATCAGCAAATGTGATCTGAACACTGTCATCTTTTGTCCTGATGTCCATTTCTAAGGATGAGAAAAATAACAGAGCCCTGGGCATATACAGCATCTACATGTTCACTAGAACAACAATCTCTGAATTCTGCTCTTTCGTGTGTGTGTATACGAGTCTAAATNTAGGCACGTGTATGAGCACGCATGTGGAAACCAGAAGTCAACCTGAGGTGTTACTCCTCAAGCTCCACTGCCTTTTATGTTAAGACAGGACATCTTATGAGCCTGGAATGCACACACTCCATTAGGCTGGCTCCCCAGGGAGCCCCAGGAATCTGCCTGTCTCTGCCTCCTCAGCACTGGGATTACAAGCATGTGACACCATGACTGTTCTGTTTAAAAGAAACAAACAAAAACCAAACTTTGGTTCTGGGGATCAAACTCAGGTTCTAATGCTTTCTGAGTGAACCATCTCTACAGACTCTCTAGAAGTTCCATCTGATACAGTTATGGTGATCTTTCAAAATGTCCCCATACATCTACAGATCAGTTTGTGGGAGTTCATCAGAAGTGTGTATCCTAAGACCAAATAAGAACCCTTGTGGATGGGACCGAGAAATCTATGCTTTCAGAGGAACTGTGATTCTGATGCATGCTGAAATCTGAGAAACTTTGTTTAAGTAGAAGTTTAGTGTACTTGCTTTAAAAACAAAACAACATGTAAGTGAATGTTCTAGCATTTTCATGTTCAGGAGCAAGTGGAGGCTATATTACATAATATAATAATTACATATATTACATAATATAATAATTATATATATTACAGCTGCATTTAATCATTCATCGTCATTGTCAGGCTTCCCATGGCAAACCAGTGCAAAAATATCTGCTAAGTATGCACTGTACAAAATGAGTGTCATCACTGACTCTGGCCTTGAGTAGCTCTGGTTTCTTTCCTTAAGGTATCATGGTCCACATGCAGGTGCAGATATCAACATCCTGTCATTCAGGGTTCTAGAGCACCCTGCATGGGTATATTGAGTCCTATACATTCCTAGTCTGTGTCAATGCTAGTGCTGACCTTATGATGGACTGCGCACCTACCTGCAGTGGTTTATAGGGACCAAACCCACAGTTCCAAAACACAATAGAGTTGTCCACATAAGAGCCACTGTGTGAGATATGACCCCAGGCCATAAGCCTGATCTGCTAGCATCTGCTCGATGGTCTCAGCTCTAGCATTAAACCTGGCATCTTGACTCTGGGTATTTATAAGACTTTACATGTGATCATACACATATAAATGCAAGAGAAAACTGAGTAGAATGGAATGTGGTATAGACATGGTTGGCATAACCAGTATGGAAGATGGAAGAAAAAGAACATGTAGGCAAGGTGATCAATCATCTACTGATGTTCAGGAGACCACCTACAACTAGTTGGATTTTTAAAGTTATATACTGTTATATATTAAGTTATAGTGAATAAAGTCAATAATCAGTACATAAAGATTGCCACATATACTTACCTACTTGTAAGGTTCCCAGTACTTGTTGTCATTTCTAACATTTGAAGACTTGAAAGGTAGGAGCCTCAATTGTCAATGCTTGGCATACTTACTGTCTTGCCATANCAGGTATTAGAAGACAGTATTACATTATATTGTAGGTGATTTTTTTTTCATATTTTCCTCTTTAAAGTTAGTGATAAAATCAGCATGGTTGAACTCTTCTATCTTCTCTTTTTATAGAAAACTAACAAACAAAATTGTACAAAGTAGAAAAGCATCCAGAGCACTTTGTCCTCCCAGACAAGACCAGGCAAAACACAAGCAGGGGCCACATAGATGCCAGAATACTGAAACTACAGAGCAGCACGAGGGTTTAGGCAGTGCCTTACTCCTCCTTCTAGGGCCAAGGAGGGCCTCATTCTGTCAACAGATTTCACAGTCTGGCTCTGCAGGAGAGACNGACCATCACCAGAAGTATCGGTGTCTGTCAGTGGCACAGCAGCCTCCCAGGGGCAATTCCCCATCGAACTCACCCTCACAAAGAACTTGTGGAAAGGAAGAACCACCTGACTAAATCTGTCATTTTGTACCTCACATACTTGAGTCAATATGGCAGGTGTGCAGAATGCAAGACCAGATGCTGCACTTACCAGATTGCTAGTTCTCCAGCATTAGCTAGAAGCATGAAGTATCTTTGCACACTTACCCTTTAGCATTAGCTAGAAGCATGAGGTGTCCTTGCACACTTACCCTCCAGCTACTTTAAGCTGCTTGTTATCTATAGAATGTTAAAAAATAAAGAAATAAACCACTACAGTTCTAGCCAGAAGCTGTAAAGAGAGCTGCCTGCTTAGCAAATAAAAACATGAGACATCTCACAGCAGCTGTTACTGATAAACAAGACCTGCACATGAGCAAGCCAGCTAAAGTGGAAGTATGGGTCGGAGAGGGGGTCATGAACTGCCACCCCTAGCTGAGAAGCTGTTGGTGAATGATGGGTGCAGTAGGGAGTGGATGGGATAGTCAATTTTCTTCAAGGATGCTGCCCTGAGAGACCACCCATGCTCCAGTAGATGGTCCTATACCCTTGTATATACACAGAGCACTAAGGAGACTCCAAGGGTTTTTAAAAAGAGCACATGAAGTTGGGAGGGAAAAATGATGGGAAGATACAGGGAAGGAATTTGAGGGGAAGGAAAGGAGAGTGAATTTGATCAAAACACATTATATGCATGTACAAAATTCTCAAAAGAAAAGAANAAAATCTGAAAAAATGCAAGGCACCCAGTTAAATGTGATTGATAAACAAATAATATTTTTACAAGTATTTCCCAGATATTTCATGATATATAATTATACTTTATGTTGTAATACATATATATGTTTGTGTACACATATATAATATTATATGCATGTATTTATATAATTAATACTATATATTCACATAGTGCATATATTTATAATATACTAATATATAATACACAAAATGTATTTCTATATGTATAAATATTATATATGTGTGTATATTATATAGTAAATACAGTGTTATAATTATTTTATGTGTTTTGTATATGTAATATTTCTTGTTTCTATGAAATTCAACTCACTCTGCATTCTGTATTTTATCTGGCTACCTTACCCCTAAAGCTATCAGTGAGAGATTTTTCTCATAGAAATAAACATGGCCCGAATGGAAGAGCGTAGAAGCTGAGATTTTCCACGTGTGTTGGGTTTCCAGGCGCCTTGTGCTTCCTCATGACTTCTCTGTGAGGTAGGCCCAAAGTCCTTAATCCCCACTTAACAAGCATAGACGGTGCGAAAGAGCTGTACGAGGTTACAAAGTAAGGCAAGCTGGGATTCAAATCAAGATCCTCTGGTATTTGGTTGGGGGCTCTGTCAATCACTAAACTAAACAAATTTAAGAGGAGGAATGATTTAAGAGATTGGCTAGACAGCCTCGGCTCAGCAAGCAAAAATACCTGGCGCGGCGGTGGACACTCCTGTTGCTGTGCCTAAGCAAGCAGTAAGCCGTCGGTGTTCTTCGCAGGCCGAGAGGGCCATTAAGAAATGAAAGCAAGTTTAGATTTCACTGGCGTGTTAGGGTTTGACATTTGGCATTTCCAGAAACTAAGGTCAGCTCAAGGCTTTCGGCTCCAGGATCCTGATAGCACTGTGAGTTAAACCCTGGCAGAGCAGGAGAGGCTGAAATCCCCACCGATTTTTATTTGAATTATCTTTATGTCTACGTCTAGAAACAAAAGAGAGTTCCGTTTCACTCTGAAAAACACTAGAAAGTTCTGTACTAAGATAAGATTCATCATTGTAAATGCGCTTGGAGCAAACAACTGGGTGTCAACGGTACAGTGTTCACGGCCCAAAACCGGCTGTCTGACTGCAAGCAAAGTGACAGCCCGAAAATCACTTGTCAGACAACTGAGCCAATTCTTTCTTTTTTAAAAAATTAAGATGTATTATGAGCTCAACCACCCCTTCTCGACATTCAGACTTCAAAGCTTCCTCACTTCTCCCACGAAAGCAAACGGCCAGCTGTTTCCCCCTCGAGAGAAAACACTGGTGTTTCCACTCACACAGAAACTCATTGATAATTGTCATCTGCTTGTTCATTTTTAGAAGCTGTCCAAGGAGCAGCAACTGTCTGAGACAGCTGTCTGAGAAGGACTGTATCAGACATCCCAAACTGCCCCAGAGNCTTGGCAAAAAAGTCTAGAGATTATTATTGGGTGATGACATTGGAAATAAAAAAAAGTATATGGTAGTACAGCATTGAGCTATTAGAGTAAAGAATCAATTCAAGGAGACACAAAATTTATACACGTTATTGATTTTAAATTTTACACACTCTGCTATATGAGTAAATCTTTTGTAGTAATTCGAATACTTTGAAACACTGTAAATAACAAGGACTGTGGGGACTTCAGAACAGCCATTTTTTTCATACTGAAAGTATACAGCCTTTAATGAATATTAGAAGAAACTGGAGTTACACAATGCCGTAAAGATAAGTCAAGTCAGGACTGGCATTTTTGTTTTGTTTTGCCTATAAAAATTGAGCGTGTATCAGGCAGTGGGGTAAGCCTAGGTAGCACTGTACTTAAGGAGAAGCATAATTAAATTGATCCTATTGTATTACATAAATCCAACATATCCTGTGTACACTCAGACACAGGTGGCTCTTTGTGAAGTGCTGGCTGTTTACCAATAGCAGTGGAGTTTGCTCACACAGACACGAAGACAAGGGAGGAAAATGCTCATCAATGGTTGCCTCAGGATCCACACTTATTAGATCTGAAAACAACCAGCATTCCGTGTGTTATCCACAAATCCAAAAATGTGGACATCAGGTAGTGGGTGAGCCTATTTCCAGACAGGCGTGTGAGTGAGCCCCTTGCGTTCCTGGCGCCTGCTATCTTGTTGAAAATACCCACAGGCCTGGTCATTTGTAATTTCCAACCATAGAGGTCAAACGAAAAGTGACAGACCTGAAGACGGTGGGAGGAGCTTTAGATTTGTGTGGCAATAAGCTCTGCTGACACTTAGGGAAACGCTTTGACACATTCAAGTGTGGGCAGCAAATCTGTCCACTGATTCATAAGCCACGTGTTTACTTAAAGAGGCCTGGTCCAATAAATGAGGATCAAAATCCCAAGTACTTAAGTCCATAAAATTTCTCCAAAGTGAAATGCACCAACAGAATGTGTTCTGACCTCCTNGAGATAAGTAAGACTTTCACATAAACGTGCCAGCTTACTTGCCCATCATTCTCATTTTCATTCAAATCAGGTTTTCCTTTCAAATCTGTATATCACTTTCTTTTAACTCTGAGAAGCCACAAACCTACCTTTCTAATAGTCAAACTTGTGTGACTATAAAGTAATTTTCATACTCAGATAACTAAATACTAACTACTTTTAGCAAGTTTTACTTGTATTTACATCATGTGTAAGTCCATTGAACATGTGGAGAAGCTCCCTCCGTGGCTGTCTGTGGTTTGTTCCTCTCGCTGTGTCCCTCCTTACACACACACAGCTATATAAAATCATGATCCTATATGTTTATAAAGACTTAACAGAAATATTGGTGATCCTAGAACATTCAGGTGAAAGGAAATAATTTCATATTTATGAAAAGGGGACAAAGGCTCGGTCTGTCTTTTCATGTGAGCTATTGAGAAATCAAAGTCACTGTAACTAACACTTGAAAGTTAATACCAACTCATAGGGTCTTAAACGAGAAGTCTTCTCAAAATAGACTATTTTAAAAAACTTACCAGGCTCTTAGATGGGCCACCAGCATAGGCAACCTTTGTGTGCTGCAGAGGGGCAGGGGAGTGGCTGGATGGGGGCAGGGGTGGGGCAGAAAGAATGCTGAGAAAAGCAAAAAGATCTTAGGGGAAGACCTTGAGATGCTCATTTGGAAACTTCGTTA
Source organism: Neotoma lepida (assembly GCA_001675575.1). Lineage (NCBI taxonomy): Eukaryota > Metazoa > Chordata > Mammalia > Rodentia > Cricetidae > Neotoma > Neotoma lepida. The sequence goes on along the minus strand of LZPO01087635.1, from coordinate 63,250 downwards.
GTGACTTTGGACTTCATTAAAGCCCACGTATCACTACAGCAGCATGATCTAACAGTCTGAAAGCATTTGTCATCGCTGGAAGAAAAACACCGTTTTTAAAAGAGTGAAGAGATTGATGCATCACTGTGGACTACTTAAGCCCCACACAGTCTCAGTCCTTAGTATCAATCTAAGCATGATGACTTTTGCATACGGCGCATAATTAAACATTTTCTTTGCTGGGCTTTCTACAATCCCCAGATGTTTTTCATGGCATCCTCTGAATGTTTTTCTTCCTAATTCTGGCCGCCTGCTCCTGAATCTTCAAGTTTGTTTTTTGTTCCTAATATCTTTTCTACAGAGGCTGCCTTGTGCCAGGGGCTGGATAAAGCCCTAGGCGTCTGACAGGCCATAGTCAGACAGACAATGAGCTACACACACATGCCAGGAGGTGGGGAGCAGACACAGAGAGACAGAGACAGAGACCCATGGACTCACCTGCTTTCTCCTCTCTCATTACTTGTAATCTGTATTACTGATGGCACCTGGGAAAGAAATGTGGGACCAACAAGACTAGGAAAGGACAACAGGACCCTGAATCACAACTTCCTCTACATCTGTGGCATGAGTCCTCTCTTCTGTCCTCCTGCCTCTCCTTCTCCCCTCGCTCTGTGTGTGTGTGTGTGTGTGTGTGTGTGTGTGTGTGTGCACGTTTGAGGGTGCCTCTCCATGTTTGGGGTGGAAGCCAGAGGATGATATTGTACGTCTTCTTCTTTTAATTCTCCACGCTTAGTAAATATTACATATATTTGTTTGTTTGTTTGTGTGTAGGTGGGTACACATGTGCCGTATCTGTGTGGAGGTTGGGGAACATCCTGTGATAATCAGTTCTCTCCTTCTACTGTGTGAGTCCCGAGGATTGACTTCAGGTCCTCTGGCTTGATTGCAAATGCCCCTACCCACTGAGCCATCTCCCTGTACCCTCCACCTGCGTTTGGGACACAGCCTTTCACTAAACCTGTAGTTTACCCTTTCAGCCAGACTGGCTAGCCCTAAGTCCCCTATCTGCCTCTCTCTATCCCCACCCACCTCCAGCATTGGGTTACTGGAGTTCCAGGCACACCACAGTGCTGATTGTTTTATGCAGGTAGGTAGGTGTGTGGGATCTGAACTCAGGTCCTCATAAATGCACAAGTACTNTCTCCACCAAGCCATCACACTAGCCAAGCCCTGTCCTCTTTAGAAGGACCTTGCTAACTCATGGCATCTGTCTGTGGGCCTGCCTGTGTGTCTCATCTGTGAAGTTCTGATGGGCACACTTAGGTGTGTGTGTGTGTGCGGTAGTGGAGTAGGATGACTTTGGTCACGATTGCAACAGTTTTCCTGACACTCTGGAACTAGATGGACTGTGATTTGCTGACTCAGCTACCTGGTGGGAACACATGTTGTTTTTCTGAGCAGTGGTCTATTCTCTAAACAGACCCCTTCAGACATGAAAGAAACACTGAAATGTTGGGCATTTGGCTTAGCCACATTTAAGCTGTAAGTTGGAATCATGTCCACTTTAGGTGGTATAAACATAACTCAGTATCCAGGAGAGGACACAGGGATGCAGTGGTGACCAGACTCTAGTTTTTACATCACCCAGGGCTAGGGCCCATCATCGCCAACACAGAACACAAAAGTCAAGACTTGAAAAAGAAGTAAATCAAAGAGAAGAATGTACCCCATTGTTGTTCAAAGATAGCCTTGAATTCACTTTACTCCAACATAAATTTCAACTCTGAAAGTTGACAAAGACAATAAATAACTCTGATTTGAATCACAAGTTTTCTTTAAATTGAGTGTTTGAACTTGGGTCCAAGTTCCAAAATACAATTTTTTTAAAAGTATTCTCNCACTCTTGGAATCTGATGATGTGAGTGAATGAAATGGAAAAGGGGTGAAGCGACTTCCCTATGCTGTTTTCCTCATTGAACTTCGCTTATTTACAGATGGCCAAGGGGCTGTGGATGCATTTGAAACCCTCCTAACGCTGAGAAGGGCATTTTATCAGAGATTTCAAAGACCTGGTGTGTATTTCAGAATTCCACAGATGATGTGCCTTAAACAGAAACAATCGCCCTGGAAAGCCTTTTAAACATATGCAGGCCAACAAGAGCAGAGAGAGCTACCCAGATTTGGGGAACAATGGAACACGAAGGCTGTCCCTGGTACAACTGACATTCATTGTTGAAACAACTGAAACAATGGATGGTCCTTTAGTAGCCTCTTCTGCATGTAGCTCCCAGTAAACAAAAACACTTTTTTAAGAAAATCCAACCCTATTTTTTTTTCACCACCTGAGCTGCTTCAGGAGAATTTATAATGTGGCAAATATAACAGAAAAGAAAGTTCTGGAAAATGAAGTGATCGAGTAAAAATTGAAAGTGAGTTTATCAAAAACATCAGTTGATAGCTCCNTAGTGCAAATCCCACCTAAGCTTCTAGACCTCCTCACCCAAGTCTAGAAGAACTGCTAAACAATCAAAGCCACAGACAGTCATGTTGGAGCTCCTACCCAGCCCCCACACAGCCATGCAGTGCAGCCTTGGTGAAAACCCAGAACACCTAGNCCTCTAAAGGCTTTTGGGCATGAACACATCTGATCCTCACAATAACATGAGATAAATCTACTCTTTGCCTTGTACAGAAAATACGTNCATTAAAACAACATGGCAGCTTTTCCTATGTGCTAACCTCATCCTTTAAGTGGAACCCAGAGGAATGGCTTGAGCAAGTAAATAGATCCCTGTCTGTACGCTTGCACTCCACCCAAGGTAAGAGCAGCTTACCTCATCCTTACCTTCCTCCATGCAGCCATTTGGTGGATACTGCCCACTGCCAGGCATTGATCGTAGGAGGCACCAGAGAGAAGAAGAATCAGTAGGAAATGGTCCTTGCACTCAAAGAACACGAGGAAGGGAGAAGGAAAGAAACAAGTGCAACACAAAGATGTTGAAGGTTTTATCAAGCAAGAAATGGACAGATAGGAAGAACGAAGTGAGCACTGCTCATTCTGTGGAGAAAATCCCACAAAAGAGCTGCACCTGAGGTAGTACCAGAAGATAACTGTGTGGAAGGAAAACAGAGAGACAAANTTGGGGCTGGAAGGAGGGTGTCCTAGGAGAGAGGGAAGCATGACACAGGCCTCCAGACATTCTGCCCATGGTGATCACTTGGGTGCATCTTGAAATGCAAACTCAAGAGCTTCACTCTCAGATTCTCGTTCTTCTGGTCTAATACAGGGGTCTGGAGCCTGCACCTTTAACAAGAAGGTAGGTCTAGGGTCCCTCTTAGAAAACTGCCTAGAGAGTGCCCTCCAAAGGAGAAATTCAGATAGAGAATGGATCTGCAAATGTGGTCCCACATCTAGCTGGACCTGGGAAGACCTAATCATAAGAGCCACACTCAGAGACGTAGCAAGGCTTAGCTCCGGTCTCTACACCTATGACCATTTGGTTGGCCACAGCATAGCAACTAAACAGAGCAGGGAGACGACCCCAGACAGCCCAGCATTCCAACCCTAGCCCTGCCACACTACNGCTGTAGTCTTGGGGAGTTATTAGCCACCTGGGGCCTTAGCTCTTCTTCTGCAAAACTAAAGTAACGCAGCCTCTTCTCCCTAATATAAAAATCTTGAATGCAACACACTCCAAAACCAAAACTTCTTGAAGATTGAGAAGACATCGTTAGTAGGGGAAAGTATCTGCACTATGAAACAGTGATTCACGTGCAAAAAAAATGTTAAATACTATGTAAGACATATCTCCAGGTAGAGATGAAATGTGAATAAATGCATTCTGTGTTTAGACCTGGGTCTATCCCCAACATACTTCAATCGCGTACATGTGTGTATATGTAAATATTCCTGGATCCAAAGCTTTTGGATGTACACAAACTGTAGCACATAAGTGCCCATGTCACTGCAAAGATTAATGGGAAAATGTACATGAAATTCCTATTTTAATACTTCACACACAATAGTTTTCATNGTAAAAATAGTATCAATCATTAATTGAATGTTTAAGTAAACACAGGGGGAAAAGATGATTTCAAATTCAGGGCCATGGCTTGCCTGCATGAAAAAGATGTGGACTTGTCCTGAAATGACAGAGTCTCCTCCTGCATGTTGCCACACCAAAATGTCACCTGACTGTCAGCACTTCAGATCCCCTAAGCCCTTGCTCCTGTTTTCTGCTCTGGATCTCATCCTGGATCACTAGCCTCACTTGGGAGACAGCTAGCTGCTGCCTGGCCTGATGTCACTTCCTGTGTACCAGCAGCAGCAACCTGACAGCTTCCCATGCCCTCTATCTTTGATGCATACAGGATTCCACACTCACCATCATTGATTATTGTCACCATCATTATTGAGGGGGGTTGGCACTGTGCCTGGGGACAATTGATTTACCTGCCAACAGCACAGTTAGTTGACTATCCCAGGAAGCTTCTGGTCTCCTGGCACAAGAAAGTGAGGGCAGCAAGTGAGCATTCCTGAGGGCAAGGGTGGTGGATAATTGTCTGGAATCGGCCCTACATTGCAGGCTCTTAAGACATTTGTCTCTATTTTCTCTCACTTGACCCTCTTTATAACACCATGAGAAAGGCAAGCTATTCCCCTATCATTATAGAAGAAATACTATTGAGCTTCAGAGAAATTAAACAGCTCAGTCACGTAGCTTCTAAACACAAAGATGGAAGGCCTTGTCCCTCATCTAGGACAAGTCCCTCGACTGCTGCACATCCATGACTTCNCAGCTGTATGTACTCTGACCTTCATTGGGAGTGCTATTGAGTATGCATGGGATCCAAACCCTTCCATACACACCACAACTTTTGACACACATGGAATTGAATCCCAGGTAACTATACAGCCAGACAAACACATTAGTCAGCCTATTTCTTCAANGGGGACCCTGAATTCTAAAGTCATTGAAGAACCAGTTGGGCCCCTTTCCATTCCAATTAGGAGGAGCTGTGAGCCATGAGTAGTCGTCTGGCAGAAGGATCCACTATGGGTTGTAACTCTGACTTTGCCACAGGACTGGCTGATGATCCTAATTGAGGCCTTGAAATCCTCAACCTAGTGTTTTTGAACCCTTAAAATGAGATGATCACTTCTTAACTCATGTGAATGTACAAGGACCACCACAAGCTTAGCTTGGAAGTCACATAGATGTCCTTAGGAACTGTGACACTGCTTTCCCTAGACAATGTTATCAAACATTTGTATTAATGAGATCTCATTATGACACAGCATGCTGTGTTNCCCAATTCTTAGAGTTTCTAGTTAAATGGGTCAGGGNGGAACCTGAGAATCTGCATTTACATNTTTCCCTTGAGTGAGGCTGTTGCAATTGCAACAATAGTTTGAAAACTAACAGCCTTGAGAGCTGGACATCAGTGTCATGGGGGCACTGAGACAGAAGGTACTGGCTAGAACTCCCTACTTTAGGGTGCTATGCTGAGCTGTGAGGCATCAACACCTTAGCTTAGAAGCAACACTATCCAGCTAGAACAGCAAGCAAGAGACTTGTCATCCTGACTCCAAAGATGTTGTATTAGGGTAAACACTTTATCTAACCCTCCTTATAATTCAGCCATTGAGACACTCCCATACAAAGATTCTCCCTTCCCTCCTTGAAAGTTTGCTGCATTATAAATAGTCTTGAGAATCCCTGAGAGCAGCTAGACCAGTGTTTCAGTGGAATGGAAGCACAATGTAATGGAAGCTATTGACCCTTGACCTTAACGCCTAGTCAACCTCAAGATGTTTCCTGCATCCTGATGCCTTACACACAGCACACACAAATGAGTAGAATCTGAGAGTCTTTGGAGAATGTAATTAGGATGGTGATTTAAGGAAATGAAGCAACAGCTCATTTTTTACACATAAACATTTTTCTTAAAGGGAGTTGAGAATTTTCTTTCTTGAAAGAAACAACAATATTGGGGAAATACATTAACCCTGTTTTATGAAGGTGANATAGACAGTATATTCTTTGTTGCTAGGCGTTAAGAATATATAAAATTGTGATGAACAGGCCTGGCATATATATAGCCCTGTTCTTGGGAAAAAGTTTGTATTATAGCCAGATCCCATCGAGTCATCAATTTCCGCTGTATTATGCCATGCTCCGCTTGGTCAGAATATTGAGCAGCCACCCAGTTCTCAAGTTTGCATTTGGCTCTCCACTGATCAAGTTCTGTTTCTCTGTGATTATGGATATATATCAGACCCTGAGACCAACTTTCTTTGTTTTATCAAGACCTGGTGTGCAGTGATTCTGATTTATCATTTTTACAACAATCTCTTCCCTGCGGGCTGCAGGTCGTGATGGTGGCATTGCTCTGATTTATGGTAGGATTGTTGACGGAAAATGTATGCTCTCTTTGGTTTTCCTTCTTCAGACACCTGGTTCTTATTTCCCCACTACTAGCTTCTGCCATTTCAAGCATTATTTACCATTTTCTGCAATGCACGGGTTTATTTGCAGGGATATGTAAGGCAGCGGATGCATTTCTACAGTTGGCTGTGCTTCCTCCTCATATCAACCCAATGCTAATTCTTTTTTTTTCTTATACTGCTGGGGGCCTGAAGTTCATATTCACTTCTCACTTGTTTCGCCTCATCTGCCAAGACATATTAGTTCTCTAGAAAGAAAAAGGAAACACAGACTAGGGTACGTTCCTCACAGAGCCTTGTGAATTCTGCCTGTGATTCACATTGTGGGTGGTCATCTCCCTTTCCAACCAGGACAGGTTATTTATTACTAACTGGAGGCTCCTCCCCATCAAAGTCTCAGAGCAAAGACCGGCTTTNTTTAGTGACTAAGAACATTCCAGAATAACCTGGCAAACGACGGAGTTTGTGAGGCCTGAGGGAGACCCACTTGCCCACTGAAGAAAACTTCAAGAGAGGATGAAGCAGGGATGCTCACACTTGGGAAATGTTTGATTTTCAAGACTGAAATGTAAGCCTCTCTCTGAAAGCAAATCACAAACCAACGGACTGTTTACCACCAGAAATACCCACCTGGGAACACCCAGTCAATGTTAATTTGCATTTCTACTTTCCACCAAAGGTTGTGTTGTTGATCTGTGTACTCTCCCAGGAAGTTGGCCAATTTCAGATATAATTTGAATGTGTGACATGCCTATGAGCCCAGCACTTGGGAGGCAGAGACAGGAGAATTGACATAAATCCAAGGTTAGCCTGGGCTACATAGTGAATTTAAGGGCAGTCAGGGTTACACACTGAGACCCTGTACCAAAAATTAATAAATTAATAAACACTATTCCTTCCACCACCACCCCATTCATCTCTGAAAAATGGAAGTCTGCTTCTCAGAATGTAGATTTTAAGTGAAAAGTTTGTGAAGTTAATCACATGCTCCCTGGTGGAGACAGCCAACAGCANCTCTGGAAAAGGGGCTCACACGTGCTCCTTTCCCCAGGGTAGTGGCTGTGGCTGCTTTGTGCTTCCTTGTACATATAAGCAATGGCACCTTTTGCTATCATTTTGCTATCAGAAATGTGTGGCTTTGGGTAAAAAGTACATGTTCCTACTCTTACGCTCTAGTATTAATCTCCCCTTGCTTAATTCCTGCAACAAAACTCCTGCTGGGTTTTATCTGACGGAACACTTGGCTGCCCAGCTGCAAACTGCCCTTCAAGTTTTCCCTGTGGTCCAGGATGGCCAGGTGCATTACTAACAAACAAGCATGCAGTGCTGACTGTGTGCCAGGTACTATCTGAGATCCTCCACACACTGGCCCATTTAATTCTCCTCCTGTGAACCAGGTGCCATTCTATTATTATTATTACTATTATTATTACTATTATTATTTACTTAAATTTTCATACAATACATTTTGATCGTTTCCCCTCCCCCAACTTTTCCTAGATCCCCTACCTCCTCACCCAACCAATCATGCTCATTCTTTCTTTGTCTTTCTCCATCTCTGTCTTTTTCTCTCTCTTTATCTCTCTTTCTCTTTCTGTCTCTCAAAGAAAATCAAAACAACAACAACAACAAAAAAAGCCAAAACAAAACAAAATGAAACAAAAGCCCACAAAAAAAAATGGAGTTTGTTTTATGTTGGTCAACTATTCCTGGGCTGAAATATCTAATGATACTCCATTAGAACAGACTAATTTTCCCTTCACCAGCAGTTATCAAGGGCAAATAGCTTCTTGGTTAGTAGTGGGATTCTATGTCCACTTCACCTTCTCATTGCTAGGGTCCCATTGGGCTTGAACGTGTCCAAAACTTGTGCATGCTGCCACAGTCTCTATGAGTTCACATGTGCATCAGCCCTGTTATGTCTGGAAGACACTGTCATCCACCACCTACAAACCTTTTGATCTACAGCAGAGACCTGCCCATAAGATATACTGATGCAATAACAGGCACGCATGTTCTGGTAGTAACCAACCACTTTTTGGNCGGCTTTAAGGCCCACTCCATGAGATAGAACCCATTCCTGACAATGCTGAAGTGGTCAAGAACCTGAAACTAGCTATTGTTCTGCTAAAGGAACATAGCAGTAAATTTACTCCTATGCTATATAGANATATTGCTATACCCATGGATCAGTGTCTTGCTCTACCCTTATCAGAGAAACTTCTTTTTGCAATCAAATTTGGAAATTAACACTGAGACCTGCAACTGGACAATGTGTAGAAAATGGAAGATATTGGAACACTCAGTCCTAAATGCAATGCCTTCAGCAAGCCCCTCCCTCAAAGCTCAGAAATCTGTGTGGAAGAGTAGCCAGCTGCTATTCCTACTGTCCTGCTCTATGGAAGCGGGAAGGAAGGGCAAGCTAGAGCATCTTCACCACTGTAAGAGCTGGGATGGGAATTCCAAAGGCCTGACTCCACAGTCTGTGCTTTATTCCTTTTTAGACAGGATCTCTCTGTGTAGCCACAACTANCCTGAAATGCCCTGTTGACCAGGCTGGCNTTGAACTCACAGAGATCCACCTGTCTCTGCCTCCCAAGTGCTGGAATCAAAGGTGTGCACCATCATAACCCAGCCTTCTCTCTGTGTTTTTAATNTGTGCCCTCTGGCCAGTGGATGTGACAGGGAGTGAAATGGGCAATTCTGCATTGAGTCCTGAATTGGAACCTTATCATCCCATCCCCTCACACTTGGTTTCCTCATTCCCTCAGGAAGAATTCCTATGACAGGACATTGGCTGCCTATCTAAATGCTGGAGAGTGGGGACTGGTGACAGTGAACACACAGCCAGAGCCCGTATTCTAGGAGGTGAGGAATCACCATCAGCATCTCCTCCCTAATCCGAGTAGTCCATCCCCACATCTCACAAAGTCCCAACTGCTACAGAAGTCAGACGTACAGAAAACTCTGTGTTAATAATCTCCCCCAGTGTCATCTTAGAAGTANTCATCTCAACCAGAAACAAGCATTCCCTCCTGCTGGCCCCAAAGTTTTATCGCAATCTATTATTAGGGTGACTGCTCTAATTCTACATTTAATTCTAGATACATAGAAAATTCCCAGTGCAGACAGACATGAAACGACCTTTTAGATACTGTTACCATGGGACCCAGAGAGGATGAGTGTTCCGCAGTTACATGGCTACACTCAGTGTGTTCATTCTCCAGTCACTTATTCAATCCNTGTTTATTCAGCAGACTACAGCCTACCAGGCTCTGTTGGAACCGATGGTNAGCAGAGTAGACAATGCTCCTTTTCCCCAATGCCATAAATACAGGCATTGACGTGTGTCAGAGGGTAAATTAATGTTATTAAAGTAAATGAAATGAAGAAGGGGGAATATGCAATGGCCAAGGAAAATGGCCCTATTTTATTGTTCTGGCACTGAGCTCTGCCCCAGCCTCACACATGGGTAGAAGAAGGTCTTTCTAGTGATTTTTGGCTCTGGAATGACCTTAGGATGGGCAGAGTCCATCCTGACACCTTGGTGCCCAAGAGTGGGGACTGAAACTATATTCTCTTTCATATCTGTCTGTACTGGAAATTTTCCCTGGGGGAGGACAAACCCTAATCTTCTGTATAGNAAAACACAGATCAGAAGCNTCNAGAACTGCCCTTCCCCCTTGGATGAAGAAAGAAAAAACAAGTNTTTATGCTCTAATTAGTGTTATATCTGTGTGAAAATTACTAAGTTTACAGTTCTTCATTAAATATCTGTACTTCAGTGTGCCTTAAAGACCATCAGTAGCCTCTCCCTTACTTTTAGCCCAAGGTCATCAACTCTCTTCTTAACTGAATTGTACAAGTAGGCAGACCTTGAGATTGAACATTGTATGAATTTAGCTAGAATTCTGTGGATAACAGGTGTTAAATACATACCCACCTACAACTATACACACACACCAGGATGATGCTCAAGGGGAAATGTCCATAGCCAGAACCCAGGATGATGCTCAAGGGGGAACATCCATAGCCAGAACCCAGGATGATGCTCAAGGGGAAACGTCCATAGCCAGAACCCAGGATGATGCTCAAGGGGAAATGTCCATAGCCAGAACCCAGGATGATGCTCAAGGGGGAACATCCATAGCCAGAACCACGTTTTTTGACAATCATGCTTGAAGACCTCAACTCTCTCCATCTTAACATCAGCCGCACTAAAATGATGCAGAGGATGCTAACTAAAAGCATAGCAGTAGCCGCTATAAATTTAACTAACCGATATCCACAGTAACAATCAAAGACTTCCATTTCGGAGTTCTATTGTTTTCAACTTATTGTTTCTAGTTACTTTTTAACCTCACAATGATTTATTCTAATTCAGATATATGTAGCTCTGGTGCCTACAACATCCATTCCACTGGATCTTCTGGCCTTTGACCCCTTGTATTGCTTAATTGGAGGGGGAATGCATAGAAACATTTCTGGAGACCTCAAAACTAAGATGTGACTTCATGTTAGAAATGCCTTACTCATGAGCCTCTCTATGTAGTTATCACCCTCTGGGTTGCTATTTTAGAATAGGTCAAATGGACCTTTCCCCTATGACACTGACCTTCTATGTGCACTGATTCCACCCAACTCTAAAGTAATGAAATCNTAGATAAACAGATATAACCTGAGGCTTCCTAATGTTGTAATGAGACTTNCAAATGTAGTCTTTGTTGACAAAAGCATTTGCTAAGAACTTGTCAATATGTCATTGCCAACAGTCTGGTTTGTCTATTCTATGCCAAACAATTTTGACCCGTGGGTTGGGTATAATATAAAGTCACAGGCTGCAGAAAAGGGTTCAACATGAAGAACATCTTCACTTATTCCTCTACATATG
>LZPO01087635.1:36953-51517 GCA_001675575.1 Neotoma lepida | reverse complement strand
CGTGAGGGTTGTGTGATGCCCGTGCACACTATCACCACTGACCATCGGCACCAGCCAAAAGTCCAACCCTACATCCCATGCTGCTTAATCTTCATTGTCAGTCTGACTGAATCTAGAAGTCACCTAGGAGACACACTTCTTGGTGTATCTGTGAGAGTGTTTCCAAGAAGGATAACTGAAAATAGAAAGGCCACCCTGAATACTGGTAGTCCATCCCAAAGGCTGGATTCTCAGACAGAATCCAAAGTGAACAGGGAGAAGGGGAAATGGGCACCAGCATTTATCTCTCTGCTTCCTGACTAGAAATAATGTGACTAGCCACTTTATGCTCCTGCNGTCCTGACNTCCCTGTCATGTTGGACTGTTTTACCCCTAAACAGCAAGCCAAACTATTCCCTTCCTTAAATTGCACCTGTCAAAGTATTTTGTCATAGCAATAAGAAAATTACTCCATATCAAACACTCACCACGATTGTGTATCCTGAGTGTCTTGTGAACTCCTACTTTTTCTGATTTCTTCCACCCACAGTCCAAAGAGCTAATTGTTTCCCATCTCCTGTAAGAACTCATAAGTTATCTCCACACATCCACGAGCNCACAACAGATTGGGAGATATTTCAAACATGTAGCAGATCATGTCAATATTCTGTATTTAAAAANAGAATGATTTTTATTTTCTTAGAATAAAAACCCAAGTCCTCGGTAGAGCCTTCAAGACCTTGCACAAGTGGCTCCTCACCCTCTCTCAGGCAAATGAACAGTCACAAATATGCTACTTTCCCCAGGGGGTATTGAGAAAAAACAGAAACAGAAAGGNGGGATTCCGGCACTGCCTTCATACTTGCCTCTGATGAGGTCTGTTTGCTTCCCTGGCTGAATTCTCTCCACATCCCATCTGACCCCCTGCAAGGACTAACACTGAAGTTTAACCTCCATGAAGCCTGTGGGAGCTCAGCAGACATTTGTAGAACACTCTCCTCTCCACAGTCAAGCCATTATGAATCCAGCTGTTCTTCCACATGTGCCTCCCCTTATGAATCCAGCTGTTCTTCCACATGTGCCTCCCCTGCCATCTGTTTCCATCACTACACAAGCAAGCTCTTCAAGAGCAGGACACCACCTTCCCCAAGAATATCCTCAATCAAATTTTACCAATCCTATAAACTGGAAAATAAATGAACTAGGAGTTCCTACACCACCTTCTAAAGGAATGGTCTGCAAGGTGTAATGGGCATTAAAATGAACTGGGGCTCCTATTTAAATGCTGGCATGTGGCGGAACCTAGGTGTCTGCATTTCAAGCACATTCACTGGGGATACTGTTCCAGGCAGTCTAGGGACCAACCACCCTTTGAAGAGATAAGCTTTAGAATGCAACTCACAGAAGGTTAGTTGAGAACTATTATGTGGAGATTAAGGGGGAAAATTAAATAAATAAAACAGATCTGCTTTGGATCTTGTCTCCAACATANGTCTGACGTCTTGACAGCACCCAGCTTCCTAAAGTGCCAGAGAAAAACAACCATTGTTGTAACCTTTCTCCAGCTGGAGACCCACTCCCCGCTCTCCAGGTCCTCTGGGAAGCCTTCCTGAAACTGATGGCTAAGCTCCTGCTTTCAGAAGCCCAGTGCCTATCTTTGTCCCCTAACTGTACATGGCTCGTGTGTGTTCCCCTGTCACCTCTAACATGGGCATAAAACCCCATCCACCCTGTCAAGTGTCANTAACACAGGACAACCCACTATCTCCTTCATCCTCCCTGTTCCACAGCAGCATTTCCTGCTGTCAGTCAGGACACTATCCTTCAAGCCATTCGTGGTCTTGGCTATGGATAGACCACTTTGCCAGGCCAGCATGCCTCTACAGGATTAGCTTCCCATCCTCTGTGTTCTGATCGCAGCCCTCAAGGGCTCACAGAGCAGCCTGCAAGGGCTCACAGAGCAGCCCGCAAGTGCTCACAGAGCAGCCCGCAAGGGCTCACAGAGCAGCCTGCAGGGGCTCACAGAGCTGACTGAAAAGCAATTCCAGTTTTAGTGAAAAAGTACTCTTACCCCCAAGATTCTGAGCTGCTACCAGGGATTTGCAAGTTGTTCTAAGGCTGTTTTTAAGACAAGCCCATGGTATTTACACAGATATATGGGCCTCTTTAAAGTAGTATGGGGTTCTTTATGAAAAGCATGGATAACAGTTCTTGTTTTACTAGAAGGATTATATAAAAGATGTTAAAACATATTTCGACCAAGAAGTGGTATAGATGGTCACCAAATATAATGTATCCATTGTAAAGAAATCCCCACAAGAGACCTCTGAAATCCTAAAGTGATTGAGTTGTGCTAGACCCAAAATCCCCTGAAAATTTTCCAAATGGAAAAATATTAAATACACTGTTGTTGTTNTTTTTTTTTAATATTTACCAGTTAAGCACTCAAGTCCTGTAACTGGCTGACCTTTCACCGCAATTTTTCTTCTACTTTTCCAAAAGCAGCCAAAAAGAGATTGTTTTTCTTTTACTGCTTTGTTTTGTCTTTTGTCAGGACTGGGTTGGGGGGGCGGATGCTGGAGGGTGCTGGGGGAAGTGGAGGGCTGGACTTATTTTAAGCATTGGACTGCCCCCTCCGCCTATGCAATAACACCATAATGGCAGAATAATCGCTGTAAACAATGCCCCAGGGATTTAGTTGGCTACAGTGTGGGCTCAGAGAGCCAGCTCCCCTGCTTTTCTTAACTACATCATTGCATTCTTGTCTGTGAGTGGATAAGAAGAGCTTGCTTTCAGAGCAGGTTGATGAAAAGTGCTAATTGTTGACACATTAGCTAATTGTTATGATTAGCCCCTGGGGTTCTTTCCTTTTGTGAGCTCTCTCTCTCTCTCTCTCTCTCTCTCTCTCTCTCTCTCTCTCTCTCTCCTTTAATTCTAGAAGTCAAGATCTCAGCTATGAAGTGTGAAGATGCTTTAGGACAACAATGCCATGAAAACACTCAAACAATTGAGGGGAATAATCTTCAGCAGCATTCAATCTGGGGCAACTAGGCAGCTGCCTTCAGGAACAGGCAAATCTCAGGGGAAAAACACATACCCTAACTGCCACCCCCGCCCAGTGTTTCAGACATAAGTGGTCTGGGGTTATCACTAATAATCTGTTTTTACAAATCCACTGTGTCTTTGGAAGCAACTCCAAATTAAAAAAAAAAAAAAAAAAAAAACAATGCACAAACCATCACCATCTACTAACAGCAGAGGCAGCTTGGAGTCTGGGATAACATGAATCAGTGAAGTTCCCTACTAGGATATTTCTGTTTTCTAGATTTTCATAGGTTATTTGAAATTGGGGTCATTCTCCATCATAGCTCAACTCAAGAAAATAACTTGGGTTGAGGAAATAGCTCAGTGGATACAGCACTTGCTGCACAATTTGAGAAATGAAATTCATATCCCCAGAACCCAAGTAAAATGGGGCAGGGAGCCCATAATCACAGTACCTGAGAGGCACAGGCAAGAGGTCCAAGACAAGCTGATTGGATATACTGGAGAGTTCTAGGCTCAGACAGAAACCTTACCTCAGTGATAAAGTGGAGAGTGACTGAGCAAGACGCTAACATCAAACTGTGTCCTCTACATGTGTGCACGCGCACACACACACACAAACACAAACACGTGTGTGTGTACACATGAAAAATAAAAACAGAGAGAAAGAAATTAGTGATGAATTCTAAAATGGGCATGTGCCTTTTTGTTTAGAAAAAAAAGGGGGAAAGAAGGACATCAAGTAGGGAGAGAAAGTAACAAGGAACGGAATTACAAGTTTCAGTTCTTAGCCCTGGCCATTGAATGAATCAAGTTACCTTTGCCTGGTCCACTTGTAAATAATACAAGCTAATGTTTCCTTTTCATTGTAAGAATACTGTAGCTACATAGAAAATACATAACCATATATGACAACTGAATTTCATTTTAAAAGTAATTCCAGACAAGTGTGAAAATTAAAGCAACATCCGACCACGATACGATGTTTGTTGTCCATTTTGACACATGGACTCACAGTATCTTCTTGAACAGTGTTTGAGTTTAAGATGAGTTCATCTTACACTCATGTATCCACCAAGAGCTCTTCGTTCTCTGTCTATATGTGCCTATAATTCCAGCATGGATGATCCAGAGACAGGAGGATCCAAGGGGCTTGTTGGCCAACCTGTACAGCCAAGTTTGGCAAACTCCAGATTCAGTGAGAGACCTTGTCTCAAAAGGTAAGGTGGAAGACACCCAGCATTGACCTATGGTGAACACACATGCGTACAAACACACACATGAACACATATTCATGCACTCACATGCATATATGTGCAATAAGGAATGCAGTGTTCATGATCTCTGCATCTGTGTAAGTCACTGATGAATATGATGGTGTAAGACAAAGCACTTTCATTTTCTCAGAATTCAGAGTCTGAAAAGTAAAGGGTTCTTTGTTTATTTTTAACATTTGTCTATTGTTACTAGGGGGCAGGACACAAGTGCCACAGTACGTATTTGGAGGTCAGAGAACAACTTTGTAAAGCCAATTCTCTCCTTTCACTTTAATGTGACTTCCAAGGATGGAACTCAGTACCCAGTGCACAGCAAGTGCCATACCCATTGAGCCATCTCCCTGGTCAGTCCACAGAGTTCTTTTTAAAGCTTAACCATCTCCTTTGTAGCAAGAAATCAACCTCCAGGACTGTCTTCCTTGTTTCTTTCTTAACCCGGGAAGATAATATGATCACTTGAGAGTTATACCACAGTCATAGAAACGAGCAATACGGAAGTATCCCTTAGCAAGCATGTAATGTGAGAGGTGAGATCCCATTGGTGTTGCTGGAGTGCTGGCCCCAGCCTGAGCATAGGCTTCAACATGCCAAACAGAGGAAAGGGGATGAGCTGCTGTGGTACTTAAGCCTGATGGTGCCTCTTCATGCTACAACACGCCGTACTCACAACACTTGTAGGAATAGATGTTATTATTTCCATTGTACAAATCTCGTCACTGGGGCTTTAATAACATGAGTCCTTCATAAGGAAGCCATAAAGAAATAAAGCTGACACCTGCCTACTTCCAACTTCCTCCTTCTACCTGGTAAGGTAGCCTCAAAGAAAGGATGCAGAAGAGACCCAGAAAAATTGGTCATGGCTGTTTGTATATAGGTGACCCAACAGCACTAAGGGAAGGTAGCTTCATCATGAGCCCAGAAAAAAAGAAAAAGCCTTCCTGAGATTANGCCTGATTATAACACAATTTAAATCCACTGAAACTTATCCGGATATCAAAAGAGAGGCTCAGTATACACAGTTCCAAAAGCTTTGAAACCCTAGTCGTGGAGCAGCAGGTGTGGACTTGGCTAACTCCCCCAATGCCACAGCTGGCCTTGGATTGTCCTCAAGTCCTCTATTCTCCTGACTGAGGCTCACTTCATCAGAGAAGGGGAATATGGAAAAGATATGTGCTGTTATCAAGGTCAAGCAACGTCTAAAAGTTCAAACAAAAATACAATATTTGCAGCATGGGTTTCCCGAAAGAGTGTTCTTGGTATCAATAGGCCTTCTCTCCTTCCTTGACCCTCATAGGTTTATTAGTAGGAAGCCATCTGGGCCACTGTCCCAAGGCAGATTCAATCCTTGTGTAAAAAATACTAGGCAAAGTGGTACACATGTATAATCCAATCACAAGACGATTGGAAGTTCAAGACCAGCTTTGGATATATAGTGANACTGCCTGCTCCTAGAAAGCTTACATCTGAGGGGCAACATTAACCCTTGCCCTTCTGGCAATAAGCCTATCTGNGAAGAAGAGGTCTGTATGCATTGATGAGATGGAGGAGGAAAGAGAGAGGTTGGGCTGGGCTGAGATCAGTTTCCAAGGATAAGAAAGAGTTTGAGTAAGGAGAGCATCAGAATGAAAGACAACAACAAAGACGGAAGAGAGCCACAGACACAGTGCAGTTTAGACAGTAAAAGACAAGGAAACACATTCAAGGAAAGGAGGGGCTTCTGAGTTTCCATCACTGGGTCCGGACCAACACACCCCATTCATACCCTCTGCTTAACGCACTGCCACCCTGACAGGCTCTTGAGAGGAGACAGCAGGAGACCATTAAAGGGTTATTTTGCTTCTGTAAATATGTCTGCCTCTTCCAGAACTGTCTCCCAGGCGGGTTAGACAAGCTTTTGCTCCAACACGAAAATACCCTTGTCACCTATTTCAATGAAGAAGTGAAGACAGGGCTTTGGGGCCTGAGAGTAAGTGTGAGCCCTCCTAGTGAAGGGGCAGAACCCAGTCTTAGCAGCACAAAAAGAGGATCCCCAGGAGGGTTCCACGTCTGCCTTGGGAGGTGCCAGCTGCTGTGTTCACGAAGTCACCTTGTAGTAGTTGCAGTAGGTGCAACAGAACAAATTCCTTGGCAGCTTGCTTCCCCCACCAGAGGCCTGTGGCTACAACGATATACCCTCCATACCACAGCTCAGAGGTCAAAGCTGCTCCACAGCAGATCAAGTGCTAACTGTGGATATCAGTTTCCCCCAGAGTACAGGCACTGAAGAGACATCGTTTTCACAAATAGATGTCTTCCTGTTAAAATTATGTCTATGCCGGGAAGGAGGACTAGACACCGACAGGCACNTAACTAGGTGCCATCACATGGGTCACCCACCGGCATGGGAGTCTGTTGATCTCCATGTCTTGACTACCTCACCATGCTTCCTCACTTCTGCCCTCCTACTCTTGGCACACCAGAACTCTGCTGAGAGTCTACCCAAAAAATTCAGGAGTGACAAAGGAAAAGTAACAGAAAAGGGAAATAAATATGTTCTTTTTAAAAGTCAACTCTGGCCGGATGGTGGTGGTGGCGCACACCTTTAATCCCAGCACTCAGGAGGCGGAGGCAGGTGCATCTCTGTGAGTCCCAGGCCAGCCTGGGCTACAGAGTGAGTTCCAGGACAGCCAGAGCTACACAGAGAAACCCTGTCTCAAACTCCACCCCCCCCCAAAAAAGTCAGCTCTGAAATGCCAGGTGTTTCCTTCATTTCCAGAAAAACAAAACAATGTCTCCCTTGTCTTGGTTTCTATTCATAGAGCTAAGAAAATTTCTCAAAATGTTTAGAGTCAATCACAAATCTTCAGTATGAATTTTGATTTCAAATGATTCCTTAATTTCAATTAAGCAAGATCAAACCAGTCGTTGAATACTAGTTTGAATATACTTTAAATATAAGGCACGCCATAAGCAATTTCATATGAAAAATAGATTGACAGTAATTCACAAAGGTTACACAGGGAGTTCCTATGGGAGTCAACAATCTGTGCATAGCCCTCACAAAACTTGCTCACAAATGTACACAGCAGCATTATCTACAATATTGACAAACTTAAAACAACCCCAATATCCCTCAACAGATGACCAGATAAACAAAATGTGATGTTAATATACCAACGCAATGGAAAATTATTCAGCCGTCAAAAAGAACAACTCTGATATGGTGCACACACCTGAAGTTCCAGTACTTGGGAGTAGAGGTGGAAGGGTCTGCAGTTCATGGCCAGCTGCCAGTGGCAGGGTCAAAGGGAGACAGAGGTAATGGGAAGTGACTGCTAATGGGTATGAAGTTCGCTTCCGGAGAAAATGTACTCTAGAATCATAAGGTGGTGACAGTTGCACATCTGAGTGCTTTCTGTTCATGCTCTCCTATCAGGATTAAAGAGGTGAAAACTCTCCTTAGTTGTGCTTTGTGAAGAAGGACACACAGCCCACTGAAGGCATAGCAGAGAGACTCCAAATACAGGCTGCCTGGACTTTCCTCTTTTGTGTTCATTGTGTCCCAAGTACTTAGTCGAGTACTCAGAAACTACAGAATGAACAGGAAACAGCTCTCCGTGTGGAGGCAGAAACCCTTAGCTGATCACTAGGTAATAATAATCACCAGGTCATCTCTGCTTTCTCCGGGCTCAGTTGGACTACTTCTGCTATTTCACCAGCACTTCCGTCAATAAAATAACTCAAACTGGATAGCTTAATAAATAGAAAGTTATTTTCTCTCACTTCTGAGATCCAAGGTGAAGGTACTAGCAGGTTGGTTTCTCCCAAAGCCTCACTCAGTGACTCAGATGTGGACTTCCTATGCATTCAGATGTTGTGCCCCTAATATGTGCTCAGATGTTGTGCCCCTAATATGTGCTCAGATGTTGTATCCCTAATATGCACTTAGGTGTTGTGCCCCAATATGCACTCAGATATTGTGCCCTTAATATGTGCTCAGATGTTGTGCCCCTAATATGTGCTCAGATGTTGTGCCCCTAATATGTACTCAGATGTTGTGCCCTTAATATGTGCTCAGATGTTGTGCCCCTAATATGTGCTCAGATATCGTGCTCCTAATACATGCTCAGATGTTGTGCCCCTAATACCTCCCTAACAGAGTGCCCCAATCCTTTTTACTCAACAGCACCAGTCAAATGGAACAAGGGCTTAGCTTAACCACCCCAGTTTAGGTTAATCTCCTCTTTAAAGGTCCTACATCCCCGAACACAGGTACAACCCGAGGCAGTCAGGAGTTAGGTCTTCAAAGTACAAATTTGGGGTGCCTACTCAGTCTATAACACAACGTGTTCTAGTTGTGCTTATATTTAGTCAGATAAGAGTCATGTAGCTGCATCTAACGGAACTAAGTGGTAGAAATATGTCCCTTTCCTGTCCTGATCATATGTTAGAAGCAGCAGGGCACCAAGGACTTGCTGCTGGTCAGGCTGAACCTGAGCTGCAGAATTCCCTGGACCAGGAACAACAAGCAAGGTGAAGGAGGTAGCATCCTTCAATGTGGTGATCCCCAGAGCTATGGCTGCAGCGCCCTTGAGCATGTGTGCAAAGTCACTGGGGAATGGAGCCAGTCTAAATGCCAGGCTCCTCTTGAGCTACTGTGCAGGTCCCCAGACTTTAGCTTCTAACCAATTTTACCAGAAGAACTCTGATGATTTTATGTCATTTATATTAATAGCATGACCAATCTGACCAATTCCAAAACGCCTCACTCCAAGACCAAATGANGAAACCCATCCACCCTTCCATCCCTTTGCTCATTCGTTCAGCACTGTTCATATTCATATTCACTAGGCACTCTAAGCAAGATTTGGGATGTATGATTAGAAAAATTCTATATTTCCCCTCAAATATTTCACTAGTTTGGATTTGGGGAATGAAATAAGAAGGAAAAAATAAATTAAAATGTGGCAGTTGTTACATTAGAATTTTAGTAAGGCGTTCTAGAAACACAAAGAAGGCAATGATTGACCCTTTAGCAACAGAAAATAGAGGCAAAATTAAAACTACCACAAGGAACCCCATAAGTAAGTACCTATTAGTTAGACTCCATCTATACTTTGTTATAAAACAAAGATGCATTTTCATGTAATTTAGACCCCAAAATACAAGGAAACGTCTATTGTGAGAGTCACAAGAGGAAGCTTGGCCCTCTTAATGTATGAACTAGCAAAGGATCCTGTCTATAAACCAGCAAAGGGTCTCCTCAGCTTCTGAGGCACTTTCTTTTTTCTGGTTATTTCAGAGAAATCAACTCTCAAGTTTCTCACTAAAGAAAATCCCTTAGTTTGACCTCATCTGCAGGATAGCTGATTCCAGACTCCTTAAACATATATATGTCTATTCCTACTAGAACATAGCGTCTGGAAGCTATTCATCACTTATCCCAACTACACAGCCAGTGTCTGCACCCTGATTGACTGACATTTTCATTTCAAGAGTACCTAAATGACCTCTGAAAACAGAGGGCTTTTATAAACAAAANGAAAAGAGAAACTGAATCATGAGTAGAAGTAGGATAACTCACAGTACAGTTTCCTCCAGTTTACATTTTAACTGGATTTGCTTACAGCAAGCATCTTTTGTAACTGGAGAAATAAGGATTATAGGTGTCATTGTTTTTCATCAGTGAAGTGACAAATTCTTTAAACTCCTCTCATGGGCGTGGCCAGGCCCCAGGTGGAGAAGACCATGGAAAACAACCCTTGTCTCCTGTCACCTTCTTCAGATGGCAAAGGACGAGGACATGTACCCAGTGGGAACTGGGCTGAAATCAGCACAATCACTTCATGTAATTCAGCTGGATAATTTTATTTCCTCCCAAGGCTGATTCAGGGCTCCCAGCCAGTGGACGGAAGTGCTGGAAGTGATGTTTACTTCACAGGATTACATTTGGACTGGGAAAGATCCCCAAATGACTTGGTTCAGGGTGAATTAACAGTGAACCAGAATTTCTATAATGAAATAACTCAAGAAGACCTTCAGAATCCCATTGAGTCAAAGAACAAAATCAGTGAAAAGGNATCATGGCAGGAATATTCCAAAATGACCCCGGTCATCCCACCTCTGGTAGCCTTGGTTTAGTCACTGTGTATGGCCTGGACTCGGAGACTCACTTCTAACAAGGACAATATAAAGTGACAGTGTGGATTCAGCAACAAGATCATAAAATGCTCACCTCTTTAACATCTTCTGGAAGAAGCTACTTGCCATGTCCATAAAGATAGTGGAGGAAACCCCCATGTGTCAAGGAACTGAGGGCACAGTCACCACAGTATCTGGGCCCACAGCTGCCTGAGGCGCTGGAGTCTAGGAATACCCTGCTATGCCCACTGACAAGCTACTGCCCACAGACACTATAACAGTGACATATTTCTTATTTTAAGGTGCTAAACATTTGGGAAATTCATTACAGGTGCAAAGGGGCCAAGACTGTGCCAAATCTGCATGATTCCCTCCCTCTCCATTGGCTCTCTCAGCCTGAAGCACGGTAAGTGCTACCTGAGCATGCATTATGTGCCCTGTAGGTGCGGTGATAATGACATGCAAAGTTAGAGACAGCAAGGGACTTGCCCTTCTGAAATTCCCACTTTTCTTTCCCTTAAGAGTCAACCAGCTTCACTGTCACAAACAAACGGACAAACAAAAGCAGGTTTTTTTGGCTTTTCAAGACAAGGTTCCTCTGTGTAGCTTTGGCGCCTTTCCTGGAACTCACTCTGTAGCCCAGGCTGGCCTCGAACTCACAGAGATGCGCCTGCCTCTGCCTCCCGAGTGCTGGGATTAAAGTCGTGTATCACCACTGCCTGGCAGGCAGCACAAATTATACTTCATGGGTTAGATAAAAAGATAGAAAATTAAATTGGGTGGCAATGGAAAGGGAATGGGTCTGGGATGAATTGTGTGTATGGGGGTTGTTCCAGGAAAGGCGGTTCTCTGTGAGTTCGAGGCCAGCCTGCCTCTGCCTCTGCCTCCCGAGTGCTGGGATTAAAGGCGTGCGCCACCACCACCCAGCACAAAAGCTTTTAAGGCTGCTGAAAAACTGAGGCCNCCTACGCCATGCCTGGGCAAAACAGTAGAGCTGATGCTGAAGGTGTGGGTGTGGGAGATCTGAGCCTGAGGACATGAAGGCAGGAGAACTGCCCCCTCCTCCTGGTCATTACCACAAGGGGCGAACTTGCCAGGACAATGCAGGATCACTCGCCCTGGTGGTGAGGACAAGGGAGAGCTGGCAGGCTGACCAACCCTGCAACTACCCAGGCCTAGAACCAGGGTTATGTGTTGGCCCATCCCAACGTCCACCCCATCTGTGACCTGCTGGAGTGCATGAAGGTATCTGTCCTGCAGACTCAAAGCTGCAGGATCTCCACAACACAGGGCAACAGCAGGGTAACCAAGAGTAGTTCCAGTGAGGGCTCAGCATCAATAGTGCAGCAGAAACCAGAGGCTTCGAACCAGACCAATGACTCTCTGCGATGAACACTTAGAAGTAGAGATACATGGACAAAAGGGTTTACTGTGTGACTCATTGTGTCACACTACAGCTTCCATGAAGAGATTGATTTTCCTTTTTTTTTTCTTTTTTTCTCTTAAATTTATTTGTGGGGGTTGTTACAAGGGCAGAGGGTGGATACAAAGGGATGGGGAAATGAATGAGATGGAGATGCATGATGTGAAAGACACAAGAACAAATAAAAACAAGAAAAAAAAACTGAGGCCAATCATTGAAGTTAACAACTGGGACAAAAGGCACCTTCTGTACTGCAGTCACTGCCCCCACCTCTAACAGCACAGCTCCACCCAAAGCAGGCAGGCTGCTTGATTNGTTTTGAGATACAATCATCTTACACACCCCNGACTGGCCTTGAAATCATGATCCTCCTGCTTCAGCCTCTCCAAGGCTGAGTGTGCACCATACCTGGTCACGTCTCTAAGTAAAAGAAACATGTCATCTACTCTCTTGAATGAAGTGTTCACACGAAGTAGACACTAAGGGAAAAGCATCTTTTCATCAACAGTTTGAATACCAACAATTTGCCTTAAAGAGCCAGGCAGCNTGAAGCTGTCAATCAAAGCACAACGCCGATTATGGGAAGCAGGTAATATTTCAGCAGCAGCACCAAGCCTACTGTCTGTCTGTCCATCATGACCTCTCACAGGGTTAAGTAGTGCCTACTGTCTGTCCATCATGACCTCTCACAGGGTTAAGTAGTGCCTTACATACTAACAACAAGCCATTTGCATATTATTAATGAATTGCATACAGATAATCTCTCAATTATCTTGTTGAATGTCTAGCAGGTTCCTTATAAAAGCAAAAGGCAAGAATCTCAGGCTTTTTCTTCAACCCAGTNAGTTGAGCCAAATAATTAAATATGTTTTCCTACCATTATAACCATCATGCAGCTTCTAACAACCAAACTATGTCTAACATGAAGATATTAACTGTGAAATCTTTTAACTAGCCAAATGTAAAAACAAAAAAACAGTCTCAAGGCTTGGCCATTGTACAATGAAGTTACATGCTAATAAAGTCATGCAGGTTATACAAGTCATACCTGGTCATACCAGTATCCATTTTTCAAGAACAGGATCCCTTAAAAAGATGTTTTAAAATAATCCACACCTTTGGTGACCCCACTTGTGCCATTTGCAATTTACCACCAGAAAGTAATCAGTCCAAATGGTTCTCTCTGCTCTGATTCACCACGGTGAGTGATTCTGCCACTCACAGCAAATCAGAGAGTGCTTCGGAATGGCTTGTTTTCCTGCTCCAATAAACTATGACTAGGCATTCAGCAGATTTTTCTTTTGTTTCTTATTATTTTGCAGAGTCAAGAAAAAAATGGGGAAAATAAAAGAAATCACTGAATGGGCCACTGCTTTCAAAACTCATTCAGTCTTGCTCATTTTTGTTAACCCTGTTATAATTCACCTCCATCCTGCAGGTTTTCTTCACCTCCATCCTGCAGGTCGTCTGCTTTATGTCCGTGCCATCATGGACCCGTCACCACCAGACACCCATTCTCTTTCCAATCCAAGTGAACAGATCACCTTTTCACATAAAACTCTTAAATGCCCACTGCCAAAGTAGATGTGTATGACAGAATTAAAGCATTTCATTGGTCTTGTGTTCTGGAAATAATTGGCACAAATCTCCTTCGTTGCATTAATTTTGTATCATTAAATCTATCCAGCAAGAATCTCAACACTCACTAAGCCATTCTTGGTCTCAGCCCAGAAAGTTGACTTCCATGAAATAACAATGAGACCCTTTGACAGTTTTCAACATACTGCTTCAATAGGATTTTTTTGTTTTTAATTGTATATGTTTCCTAATTCTGGAGCATAAAGTCATTAGCTGCTAAGAACGGCTGCCATGGTCCACTTATTTTCCTCACTCCTCCTTAGCACTCTAGGGATGACCTGTAAGAAGTCCTTGACTCGTCAACAACAACAAAAAGTATTCAATTTATCAAGACTTAAACTCTTGGGAGCAGAGGCATCTGAGTCCCTCACCAAACCTAAACTTGCAGAAAAAAAAAATTGAGGGATGACAGATTCAGTGGGAGAGAATTGGGTTCTCATCATTTTTCAGGCCAATATGGAGACTTATTGGCCTTCCAGTCCTTGTACATCCTCAAAATGTCTGTGCATGCACATGCACACACATATTAACACACACATTTACATATACATATATAAACACATGTCTACNCATATACACATATAAGCACATACACATATAGTCTCCAAAGCTAGTACTGTCAGCATCCCACCAAGAAGGCTAAATTAGGACATTGTATTGTCCAGGCCACAGCTACATGAGGTACATTTTTTCACAGAAATAATGTTATATATAAAGATGATTTTNAAAAAATCTTATCTAGCTTTCTCATTCAGCTTTCATAGCTGGGTTTTTTGTTAGATAAAAATGTTAATAATCTAGTAGGTTCCACTGTGCTTAAAACAAACAATAGGTTTTAAGACCTTATGAGCACATCCATCACATGTACATCTGTGTATATGTGTGACATACATGTCTATAAGTAATATAGTTTACTATGATGTGAACTCATAGGCTAGGAAAGCAATGATATACGAAGGCATTCTAACAAACACCTGCTACACCCAACCCCATTTTAAAGTTCTACTGACATACCCTGTCCTGCCCTTACTTTGTGGGTAAAAATAATAAATTGCTACTTCCATACAACAGTTCATAATTCA